>JAPKLY010005855.1:0-12081 GCA_026898435.1 Prunella vulgaris | reverse complement strand
ACCCCATCATTGGGCAATTCCTGATGGATACAAACCTCGCCATAACGCAGCTAACCCCCAACGCATGGAGCAGCTTGCTGGCGGCATTGACCATCTTTGGTCTTGAGGGTTACGAGAATCGGTTGAGCACGGCGGAGATCAGCGAGCTGTTCAATGTGATCCGGCAGGTGAGGGAAGGGAAGGGATACTATTCCCTCCAAGCTCGCCCGATGGAGAAGTTCCTGGAGGACCTTCCCAACAAGGTTCCGGACTGGAAAGAACAGTTTTTCTTCATTGGCGGGGACTGACGAGCTTCGAATGGACGTGGAGGGCGTATCCTCACTCCCGAGGAATATTGGGAGGCCAGCAGTAGGTGGTGTGCTTCGGTGTGTATGCGTTGGATTAGATTTACTAATCTAATCTACCTTTTTTGCAGGTTTGAAGCGTCATAGGTCGAGCCGCGGGAAGCCCGAGATTTCAGTCGGCTTTGAGTTCGTGCGGATTGTTTGCTGCTTGCGAGAGAAGAAAGATCGTGAGATCAAGCATCTGTGCCAGCATCACTGCCGTAGGCTCGCCGGTCTCATTACCTCGCCCCACCACCTCGCTGCTCAAGGTTTTAACCCTCACAATTTCGGTCTTAGTAGCTCGCCACTTTGTAAGTGGAGCTCGCCGGGTTGCTGATCCCTTATCTTTATTTTATAGGCGCAGATCCCACTGCCGAGCTTCCTCCCATTGAAGTCCCTGAGGCTTACCACTTCCTAGCTCGCCAACTGAAAATGGGCAAACCTCGCCCGGGCAGAGAAGGTATCCCGTCTAGGGCGGTGCTGGATGCGACCAGGAAGGTGGAGGTCGCCAAAGTCGCAGACAAAGCGGGAGGCTCCTGCTCGCAGAAGACCTCGGCACCTCCCCCTACCAAAGAGAAGGTCACCCTCACCAAGAAAGGTTCGGGGTGAGGTTACGGACTTGAACTGGGTTCTCAACCCCCGCCTCATCAAACCAAACGAGCTCTCCATCGAGGAGATGGCCCCCGGGTGAGTGAGGATGAAGCTCGCTCTAACAAGCGGTCCCGGGTTGGTCTTAGGGATGACGACTTCGAACACAGCTACCGAGGTGGCGGGTCGACTCATGGAGGGTCAGGGCGAGCTCTCGTGCCTCATTCTACCCCTGCACCTCCAACTCCTCAGAGCGCGCCCCCGCCGTCTCCTTAACGGGTCCCTATTCAGGACGACACCCTTCTTGGGCTCAACCCTGATAGGTTCGGGTAAGAGGGCGAGCTCCTTCTTGAAGTTGGAAGCCATTTGATTTCCTTTACAACTTTCCAAAATTTTTGCTAACTCTTTTTTAACGTTCGCAGGTATGTTCCAGCCGAGCTCCCGCAACGGCCCGAGTCCTTCCACACCGCCGAGAGGTGTAAGGCCTTGACCTCGCCGAGGGACCTTCCTGAGGGGGCAGCTCGCCGAATCTTCACCGAAGCCCCCAAATATCTCTCTACCTCAGAGCTCGCAATGATCGAGAGGCAGAAGCCCGCCGACAAGGTGAGGTTGGCGATGCACTATGTCTGTACAGCTTTGGCCAGCTTGTCACTGATGAAGTCACCGCCGCTGACAAAGCTCGCCACGATGCGAAGAAACTGCTCAACAAGGTTGGGGATGATCGGAAGAAGGCTGTCGAAGAGCTCGCCGGGATGGAGGCTAAGGTGAAAGCCTCGCTAGAGGCAGAACAAATTGCCATAAAAAAGATGGAAAACTTTCAAGCCGACTTCCGCCGTCAGCAGGCCGAGCTCGAGCAAGCTCGCCAGAAGCTCGCCTCCCGGGATGAAATGAAAATTCTCCGGGAGAAAAACCAGGAGAGCTCGGCGAAGTGTACAAAGCTCCGTGCAGAGGTCGCCGCGAAGGTACTGGAGGTCACCGAGCTCAGGAGCCGCTCCGATGCCACCATCACGCCGGAGGAGTTGGAGCTCGCCAAGGTGGTCGCCACCGACCAGGGCTACGTCCTCTGGTTCTCCGAGGTCATCCGCTCCTTCCAATGGACACGGATAAACAATGAGAGCGAGTGGGAGGCCTTGGTGAGAGAGTTCAACGATTGCCTGTCTAAGGCCAAGATTCCCCCCGGCACGGAGCTAAACATAGGGGACCTCGCCGGCTATGGGATCAACCTCGATGCTGCTCGTAAAAAATTCAACATCATCCAGAAGCACGAGGTCCTGACTGTCGAGGTCGCCCAAGATGCTGAGGGCGAGGGTCGAACCCCACCCACCATGGAGCAGATGCAGGAGGCTCTTGGGGATACAATGCTCAACATCAGCGAGCTCGACACCAATGGGCTCACTGGGAACATCACTTCGGATGTCGAGCTCGCCCTCCCGACTGGTCAGGTCGCCGCTCACTCCACCAAGGTTCCCTTCGATGCCCCCGCAACTCCGAAGACTTGAGCTTTTTCCCGTTTCCTTAGATTAGTTTTTTATTTTCCAGGTTGTAGTAGTTCACCGGGTTACGGAGCTCGCCCAGAAGGAGCTCCTTTTTTGTAGCTTTTTGTTTTTGAGTAAGTAGTTAGAGCTCGCCGGGCTTTGTATAGCTCGCCCAGAAGGAGCATACTTTTGTACTTCAAAGATGGCCAGCTGGCCGGCCTTTTTGGCCAGCACCACTTCGAACACTTAGGAATTTTCAAGTGTTTTTGTCTTGAAAATTTCCTCAGTGTCTTTTGAATAGAAATTGAGCCATTTTTTGTCCAACTCTTCGTACTTTCGTTTTCGCGCTTTACGTTATAATTTTCAGATAGCTCGTTTTTATTTATTTTATGGGTACTCAATTGTTCGTCTTACTCTACTTTGAGAAGTGAATCGTTCGTTTTACGTCACTTACGACTACGAATTGTACCTCTGCTTTTAGAGTACATGTTCTTCGTCTTACACCACTTAGGGCCGCAAATTGTACTTCGTTTAATTCACGTTGGGCATTTGGGTTTCGTGGACCTTGCCTTAGATATTTTTTATCTTTTTCGGGAATTTTTATAACTTGTGGCAGTAGGTGCTTGACCACCCTTTAAGAAGGGTACCTTCGCTACCTTGGGCACTTTGGCCTTTGCCTTCGAGATTTCTGATTACAAAGTTTGGGACCTTGGTCCTTGCGCATTACGAAATCTCGGACCCTTGGCGAGCTGGGGCTGGCGAGCTCCTTTGAGTAGTGGGCGACCTGGGGTAGCTCGCCTAGTTGGCGGGCTATGCAGGTCCAAACACTTGGTAAATTTTCTGACTTCACAAATTTTCTAACTTTTCATAGCAACGTAATTTACACCGGTTGCTATCAACATTTCTGATGCGAACCTTCGACTAGACTATTACAGGATTCTAGTCTATTGGTAGAACTTTTTCAGGTGGGCCGCACTCCAGGTGTATGACGAGGCGTTACCTTCTGCGTCTTCGAGATCATAGGTGCTGTTTGGCCAGGCCGCGGTAACCCGGAATGGTCCTTCCCAGTTTGACCCGAACACACCTGGTGGGGTCATCAATTTCTTTTTCAGCACCAGGTCCCCAACTTTGAACTTTCGGTCGCGGACCTGGGAGTTGTAGTACTTTTCTGCTCTGCGTTTGTAGGTGACGTTCTTCATTTCTGACGAAGCTCTGGTCTCTTCGATCAAATCTTTCTCTACTGCCAAGGCTTCGTCATTTTTTTCTTCGTCATATCACACCACCTTCCAAGTCTTGGTTTGGATTTCGACCGGGACTACGGCTTCAGTCCCGAAGGCTAGGGCAAATGGGGTCTCTCCGGTGCTGGCTCTATAGGAAGTTCTGTAGGACCACAGGACCTCCGGGAGTTCGTTTACCCAGCTCTCTTTCTTTTCCTCGAGGCGGAGCTTCAATATGTGTTTCAGGATTTTGTTTACCGCCTCGACTTGGCCGTTAGACTATGGATGGTAAGGAGTTGAGTAGTGCTTCTTGATGTTCCATGAACTGCAGAAGTCTCTCAACTTTTGACCGTCGAACTACCTTCCGTTATCTATGATGATTGACTATGGAAGCCCGAACCTGCAGATCAGGTTCTTCCATATGAAGCCGATCATTCTTTCTTGTGTTATTGTTGTGAGAGCTTCGGCCTCAGCCCACTTAGTGTAGTAGTCTACTGCTACAACATCAAACTTTACACCACCTCTCCCAGGTGGAAACGGGCCGATCAAGTCGATACCCCATTTCGCGAAAGGCCATGGGCTGAAAACTGACTTCAGTTGGTTGGCTGGGGAGTGGATGTTAGGTGCGAAAAGTTGACACTTTCGGCACCTTCGTGCGAAGAGTGGGCCAATAGTACCCGTGCCTGATCGTCTTGTATGCCAACGCTTGCCCCTCAGCGTGACTCCCACAAATTCCTTCGTGGATTTCTTCTAACACTTCGGACCCCTGTTTTTAGTTAGGCACTTGAGTAGGGGTAGCGAGAATCCACGTTTGTAGAGTTGGCCATCCAATAGCGTATATCTGGCTTGCTTTATTAGCCGGCTAGCTTCCCAGGCGTCCACGGGGGTTGTTCCGTCTTTTAAGTATTTTTGGATTGGAGTGCACCAATCTTCACTATCTTCACTGTCCTCCTGCCCCCTACTCGAGGTCTAATTTATTTTGTAATCGGACGTCGAGGGGTTTTTCATCGTGGTGATTACAACCTCCATGAATTCGACCTCGTCGTTACTGGTAGCTAGCCGGGCTAAGGTATCTGCTTGTGTATTTTCTAGCCGCGATATCTGACTGATGTAGACCTGTGTGAACATCGAAATTAGATGCGCGGCTATCTTCTGGTAGGTCATCATCTGTGGGTCTTTTGCCTCATATTCTCCCCGGACTTGGGATATTATTAGCTGGGAATCTCGGAACACTTGAAGATTGGTTGCCCCCACAGCTAATGATAGCCTAAGTCCCGCTATCAACGCTTCATACTCCGCCTCGTTGTTTGTCGCTCGAAAGTCAAATCGGATTGCGCAGGTGAAGACTTGTCTGTCCGGGCTGATCAGGACTACATCGGTGTCTGCTGCTACACTGGTTGATGATCCGTCAACGTAGATATGCCACGGAGCTATATGCCCCCTCGTCGGATCTTGTGGGAAAGTTAGCTCGACAATGAAGTCGGCAAGTGCTTGTCCCTTGATCGTTGTTCGGTGTGCGTAGGTTATACCATATTGGCTGATCTCTAGTGACCATTTCAGCAGGCGTCCGGCGGTGTCTGGGCGCTGTAGTATTTGACGTAGTGGGAACGTCGTAAGCACTTCTACCGGGTGGTCGAAGAAGTAAGGCCTTAATTTCTAACACTCATCACCAGTGCATAAGCCAACTTCTCTGTTGGGCTGTATCGCAACTCAGCTTCGTGTAAGACTTGGCTTACATAGTACACTGGTAGGTGTGTTTTCGCCTCTTCTCGGACCAGGACGGAGCTGATGGCCACCTCCGACGCGGCTAGGTATAGATAAAGCTTCTCTATAGGTATCGGCTTTGACAGGACCTGCGTATCTGCCAGGTATGTTTTGATGTCTTCGAAGGCTCGCTGGCATTCACTTGTCCACACGAAGTGGTTTTTGAGGTGGGGCTTGTTGGCTTTGGCCACCTCTTTATACCTTCGTGTGTTTGCTTTGATCGCCTTGAAAAACTAACAGTTTCGATCACCGGACCTGGAGATGAATCTATTCAAGGCTGCCATGCACCCGGTTAACCTCTGGATTTTCTGTACACAATCGGGTACGCCTATCTCAATTATGCATTGGACCTGCGTGGGGTTGACCTCGATTCCTCGTTGGCTAACCAGGTGCCCCAGGAACTTTCCTGAATGTACGCCGAAGCTGGTTTTCTTGGGGTTCAATTTCATGTTGTAGTGGCGTAGTATGTCGAAGGCCTGTTTTAGGTGGTCCAGGTGGTCCTCCTATCTCAGACTCTTGACAACTATGTCATCTACGTATACCTCCATGGATTCGCCAATGTGTTGGTCGAACATTTTATTTACCAACCTTTGGTAGGTTGCTTCTGCGTTGATGAGTCCGAACGGCATCCTTTCCCAGCAGTACAAGTTTTTGTTGGTGTAGAATGCCGTATGTTCCTGGTCATCTAGGTGCAGAGCTATCTGGTGACAGCCCGCAAAAGCATCAATGAATGTCATCATCCCATGGCCTGCTATGCTATCTACCAGCTGATCAATGTGAGGCAGTGGGAAGTTGTCCTTCGAGCATGCTTTGTTCAGGTCCGTGAAATCGATGCATAGCCTCCACGTCCCGTTGTGTTTCCTCACCAGGACGGGGTTTGCGACCCACTGCGGACACAAAGCCTCCTTGATCAGTTTGTTGTCTAACAACTTTCCCACTTCAACGGTTAGAGCTGCGTATTTTTCTGGTCCGTACTTCCTTCGCTTTTGGCGTATGGGTCTTCTCGTCGGATCTATGTTAAGCCTGTGGCAAGCATGTTCCAACGGGACCCCTGTCATGTCTTCGTGGGACCAGGCAAACACGTCCAGATTGGACATCAAGAACAGTTCCATCTTCGACCGGTACGGTTCAGGTAACTTAGAACCGATGAAAAGTTCTAAGTCCCTTTCCGGGTCCACCGGGAGCGCCTTCAATTCTTCCATGGGAGTGGCTTTCCTCTTTTGACTTTTCCACCTCGGGTCGTTGATGAACTCGTCCCACTCCTCTTGTGACATCTGCGCAGGTTCGTGACATATGCACGGTTCGAGGTCATCGGGTTGGCTTTCAGTTTGGGCGGGTTCATCAACTGTCAGTACCTCCGGTGGTTTGTCAACTCGGGATGGTGCGGTGACCAGGGAGTTGGGTCAACGTCCATTGGTGTTGGTTCTTGACCTCCCGCAGGTCCCCCATCTTGGGCCTCATCAACCACCTCCATGGGAGCAGGTTGTTGTTCCTGCGCAGGTCCCGACACTTGCGCAGGTCCCAACGCTTGGGTCTCCTCCAATCCCTCCATTGGCGCCGGTTGTGTGTTTTGCGCAGGTCCTGTGCCTTGGTCGATTTCCGACAAATCGCCTACCTCCATAATCTCAGTTTCGACCGAGATGACATCTAGGATGTTTGGCTCGTCTGTTGGAATCTGTGCATCCTCTTCAAGGATGTGGACCTGCGTAACAGACTTTCTAACCCGGCCGTCTTTGATTTGGAGTAAGCACTCTCTGGCCTTTTTCTGGTCACCTTTGATGGTTCCGGTACCTTTTGGAGTTGGGAATTTCAAACAGTAGTAGTAGGTCGAACACGCCACTTTGAATTCATTAATAAATAGGCGGCCAAGGAACCCGTTGTAGGAGGACTGCTGGTCGACAACTAGGAAATCTATGAGCCTAGTCAGCCTCCGCTCCGGGTCCTCGGCCGATACAAGTTGGACGCTCAACCTAATGCTACCTAGGGGGACGGTTACAACCTCTCCGAACCCCACTATCCTAGCATTTCTAGGTTCCAGGTACGACTCAAAATCACCTAAGGCATCTAAGGTTGATTTGAAGAGGATGTTGGTGAAAGCGTCGGTGTCCACAAGGAATCTGTGAACTCGGACGTTCATGATGTTGGCGGTTATCACCAACGAATCGTTGTGGGGCGTCAGTACCCCTTCCAGGTCCGCCGAGGAGAATGTCAGCTTATCAGTGAGTTGTGCGCCGGTCCCGGAGCTGGAGCTGCCTTCCTTAACCTGGTTTACGGCCCGAATCTCGGCCTTTCTCTTTCTCTTGGACATGGAGAATCCCCCGTCTTGGAGACCTCCGGCAGCTCCGATCTCCTCCTTGAGGACCTGATTGAGCTTTTCCTTGAGCTCGTCCCCGTCGCCAAAGGCCTTCAAGTTCCGGGGGGGCCTTGTATGTGCCCCCGGACTTCTTCCCATAGGGCTTCTTCTCCTCCGGGCACGAACTTCTTTCAGCAGTGCCTCCTGCATAGCCACGAACACCCCCGCCTTGTGGCGGAATTCATTGTAACTGTTCGGACATGCGAGGTGCATCTTCTTCCAGAGGTCGGTACCCTTCCTGAGCCCGGCCATCACTGCGACGACCTTGGTGTCCTCGCTCACTGGCTCGCCTTCCAGCAGTATTTTATCGAACCTCTCCAGGTACTGCTGGTCGGTCTCATTCTCGCCTTGGTGGATGTTGGCGAGACGGTGTTTCTGGGTAAGGTAGGATCCGAACCCGGAGAAGTGGGCCAAGAACTTCCGCGAGAGTTGGCCAAATGAGCAGATTGATCCCGAGGCGAGCAACGAGAACCAACGATGGGCTCGGTCCCCTAAGGTCAGCGGGAAATTCTGGCACTGGGTGAAGTCGGTGGCACCGACCGAGATCATGAAGTCCGCATACTTGGCCAAATGGACCTTCGGGTCGGATTCGCCCTCGTATGCGGACATCACCGGGAATTGGATTTTCTTCTGGACCTGTGCTCGGAGGATGGCAGGTGCCAATGGGGAGGTGGGGAGAGTCGTGGCGTCAGGTCCGCCAGACTTGGCTGCTACTTGTGCTTGTAGCATTTCGACGACCTTTTTTAGCGAGGTCAGCTCGTCATCGCGGGTCACCTCCGGCGGAGGTTGCTCGAAGGTCATGCGTCTCGTGGATACACGTCCCCGAGGTGCCTCACTCTGGGGTGACCTCTCAGTGACGGGCTGGAATTGGCATCCGCCAAGGGGGCCCAACCTGTCGGTGGTGGGCCTTCTCAATCGTTCATGGGAGGACCTGCGCTGCTGCAGGTCTGAATCTTCCCCGTGGGATGTGACCGGGGCGGCTATTCGTTCGTTCTCTCCGCACCTGAGCCCCAGTCTGCCCTGGAGGACCTCCCTCATCGTCGATTGGTGGGTGTCGGATGCCTCGGTGTAGGCCGAAGCTCGCCCGGTGTATGTGGCGGGCTCCTCCACGACCTTGGTTTTTTTTGCCCGTTCTCGGTGCTGGCGGGCTTGGGCTGAGCTCGCCTCTTGCTCGGTGGGGAGAGTGTTGTACTCCCCACGGGTCTAGGTGCCCTGAGTGGGACTCGCCTGCTCCCGGGTCTCGGCTCGCCTAGGTACTAGGGCAAGTTCGTCGTTCTGCCTCTGCTGCAACCTCTGTAAGGTTGCCATGGTGCGCTGGAGCTCGTCGGGGTTGTTGGCCAGGTCCCTCAGGGCAGGGCTCAAGTCTTCCTGGGTTACTACAACTCGCGGAGGTCGCGGAGCTGCAGAGCTTTTTTGGGGAGGTCGGCGCGAGGTCTCCACCACCTAGCGCGAGGTCTCCACCTCGGTCTGGTCCTGGCCGCCCCCCATCGACTTTCCTGCTGTTGCGGAGGTCTTTCCCTTAGTCATTTTTGGGTTTTGGAGGGGATAACTTGCAGCAGGTCGCCGAGGTGGGGGGAGGTCGCCGAGGTGATGGTCTCCGGCCAGCTTGGGTGAACTTCGTCCGGGTTTTCGTCTAGCCTCGCGTGAGACGATTTATCCTAAATTCGGTTTATTCGAGTACACGCGTGCGTTTGAAAACTTTTTCCGGGCAGAATTTGGGAAATCCAGAAATTTAGATTTTCGTCCAGAAATCTGGGTTTTCGTTCGAAGGAATGAATATGTGTGTGTATCTTCAAGTGTTCTTGAGTTTTATCAAGAACACCTTCAAATCTTCAAATCTTCAAACAAACACTAACTTTTTGTTCTTGAAAATTTTTTATTTTTCAGATTCGGCGCGAAACCCTTTTTCTAGCGCCAAATTGTTGATAGAATTTATTAACCGTGTTTGTTTATGTGGCCATTTGCATCATTTAATCCTACCAAACAATAATCTATGAATTTAGTGTTCTTGGGGAACAATGTAGAGAGAAAGAGAGAGAGAGAGAGAGAGAGTGAGAGCTTAGAGAGAGAAAGTAGAGTGTAGGAAATGTATTGATTGTATTGAATTCTTCTTTGAATAGTACAAGAGAGGTCTTATTTATAGTCACGCGAGTGTGAGATGGCACCTTACGAGCCTATATGGCTTCCGGTGTTGACGAGGGTTCCTTACCCTCGCCTTGGTCCATCACACTGCTTCTCATGTCGTGCCTCGTCCTACTACTATGCCTTAGACTAGATGGGCCTCGTTAAAAATCTCGCCATAAACCAACCTTGTGGATAAACCGGACGGAGGGAAAAAGAGTGCAACCATCGGGATCTAGCAGGCTATGGGACGAGCTTTTAGGCGAGCTCAGGGGCGAACTCCTGGGCGAGCCCCATTGCCTTGCGCCATTTCTGATGGTTGTGTGATGACGGACCTCGGTGAGGTCCCCTTCTGGACATGGGCGAGCTCTAAGGTGAGGTTTGATGTCTCATGCCCCCAATGCTACATGGAGTCGAACGGACCTCGGGACTTCGGCAAGCTCCTTCGGCCACCTCTTATCTCGGGAAGGGCTGGGTACCCGGGCGAGCTCCCATCTTCGTAGGGAGGCCGAGGTCGGCCCCTTGGTCCTCTGGAGCATACCGGCGACCTTCCCAGCCTTGGGCCGAATGATCTCTTAATCATCCTTAGGTAGCTCACCCATCAATAATTGCAAATTGCAGATGGTTATGGTTAAGAATGATGAATATTTTCCAGCCCGAATGAGCTGTCGAGTGGACCTCACAATATTCACAAGAATCATGGATAGGTTGGATGTCAACAATGGCCAAATATGTCCCCCTCATTCATTCCTACACGATAGGGAGAACCATTTGTACGGGCTAGTAGATGAACTAGAACTGACACCGTCATTCCATGAATTCTAGCTTGAGGTAGGCTTTAGTGGCAAGGGGGAGTGAATTAGACAAGCTTGAAGTGTTATCTGTAGAGCAAAGAGGTGGTGTAAATTCAAATGAAGGAGACTCGAAGAGCCTTCTATGTGCTGAACCCCGCAGGGGTAAAACTGGGGAAGATACTTCGTCTTCATCTTCAGAGTCTGCAATAACAATCACATTTGGAGGTGGATTTTCATTAGAGGCAAACTGAGGGTTGTGGCTTGAATCACTCAGATCAATCATATCATCTTGGTGATATGGAAATGGTGGGTCAACCGGGACATCCGTTGGCATGAACAGCGCCTCCATTGTGTCAAAAAAAGGCTCTCCTTCCCGAACGTATGCCATCTCAAGTCCGTCGGCCTAATCATTTTAAAGCATTATTTGGTATAACTTCTTATAATATTTTACAGAATAATAAAGTTGGTTAAGTAATTGACAAATTAAAAAATGACAAATGTACCTTAATCATTTTCTTCCATTCTGAACGGCCAGCTTTTAATTTATTCGTCGAAGGGTCCCAAATTACACCCACTTCCTGTTTGTAGTTTTTTGAAAGTATTGTATCTTTGAATTAGAACTCCCACTTGGATTTTGGCATCTTCAAAATTAAAGGACTTAGAGAAGACATCATTGACATTTGACAGAGGCTATAGCCATAGAAATTGCATGAAAGTTGATGGCATGTGGCCCTTCCCAATTACCTAGAAATTTTCGCATCATTAAGGCATTGAGAAAACATTCTTCCATTTGTTTCGACCATAGCCCAGACCACAAGATTTCAGCTTGTTGGGGAATTTTGAGGGGTGTCATTGCTTGTAGGTATGTGAGTGCAAGTGTGTTTGATTTATGTATTTGTTACATGCATGCGTACCCCATTTATATAGAAGAAAAAACCCACAAGTTAACACATTTGAAATCACATGGCTACAGGACACTAGGGTATATATTCCACCTACGCAAAAATATTGGGCACTAGATGACAAGTAAAAGCTGCTATCTGGTTACTACTTGACAATTGATAATACATGCATACTAGCTGGTCACAGGGCATTGAAAAGATAATACTTGCATGCTAGCTGGTCTTCTTTTGGGTTGACATGATAATACATGCATGCGTGGATGTGTTAGGGCCCTCAACAAAAAGAAAACAACCAATTTAGATAAGTCATACTTCTAGTTAAATTGATCCACAATAAAATTGACCAAAACCAAAATTACAGAATATCCAAATACATCATCTTCTGCTACAATTCAAATCATGACCCCTTGGCCAACAAGACACACAAGATAAGTAGCACAATACATATACATATGAACATTATCATAAGGCAAATGAAGGACAACATTATAACATTCGTGGGAGACCCATTGTCATTCACCACAATTGTAGAATCAAATTCGGC
>JAPKLY010005854.1:0-12081 GCA_026898435.1 Prunella vulgaris | reverse complement strand
TAATTTTTTCAGAGATAGTGCATATGCATAACAATGATAATGAATATTGTTGATAGAATTTACTGATTGTGTTCGTTTATGTGGCTTTACGATGGATTAATTCTACCGAACAATAATCTTATGATTTTATGTTCTTGGGGAGGGAGAGTAGAGAGTTTAGAGAGAGAGATATTGCAATGAAGATTATATTGATTGTATGAAAAATGTGAGAGTCCCCTGAATAGTACAAGAGAGGTCTTATTTATAGGTGGGTGAGTGTGAGACGGCACCCTACGAGCCTATGTGGCTTCCGGTGTTGACGAGGGTTCCTTACCCTCGTCTTGATCTCTCACATTGCTTCCCCTATCATGCCTCGTCCTACTACTATGCCTTAGACTAGATGGGCCTCATTAAAAACCTCACCGTAAACCACCCTTGTGGATAAACCGGACGGAGGGAAAAAGAGCGCGCCATCGGGGTCCTATTGACTAACAGGCGAGCTCATGGGCGAGCACAGAGGTGGGTGAGCTCTGGGGTGAGCTCTGGGGCGAGCTCTGGGACGAGCTCTAACGCCTTGTGTGGCCTACGAGTGTTGTGCGATGATGAACCTAGGCGAGGTCTTCACGAGGATATGGGGTGAGCTCGGCGACCTCCTGACCTCTCTGATTCACCTCGAGTGGCTCGCCCATCAACAATTACCCCCCAGCTCGCCTTCATCATGGCTCATGGCATGTGTGGGCGAGCTGGCATATGACTCTCGGGCGAGCTCTCCCGTGGGCAGAATTCGAGACGTCGCACGCGTCTCCCTCAGTGTCGTTTCCCGCGCCCATAATAATAACTTTTCAAATTCTTTGCAAAAAGGTCCCTGATCTTCCGGGAATTTCGAGCTCGCGCCCAGCGTCTATAAATAGGCGGAAATGAGGAATTTCCTCACTTTTGCTTTCTCACCTCTCAGAGCACATTTCTGGCGATCACCCTTCTGCTTCAGACGCGTCTCCGAACGTCTCCCAAGGTAGAAATCCGGATTTCTCCCTTCTCTTCTTCCTTGTTCCTTGCTTCCGAACGCCTACATTATGTCTGAGAACTCTTCAAGCCGTACCCCCCCGTACAAATGACCGATGACCTTCCAAACCCCCGAGTAGCACATGTGGTCCTCTCTTCGAGCTCTGGGGCGAGCTCTGAAACCTTCCCGGACAGTAGCGAGCTCTTGGGGTCAGTTCGCTCTGACTCCAGTGAGCAAGCTACTAGTTCCGGTGAGGAATCGCCCCTCCGCGAGCTCTGGGATTACTCGGAGCGAGCTCACGGAGGAGCCGCGACCCCCATTGAAGAGGAGGCCGCCGAGATTGAGGCCCAGGAGGAGGTCACCGAGGTTGGGCCTGGCGACCTTGCTGGCGAGCTGGCCCGCGAGGTCAACGAAGAGGTCGGCGAGGATATGGGGATGGTGGTCACTTATGAATACCTCCGTTTCATCGACTTTCCCTTTCCCATGCTCCCTGAACATCAAATCTCTACCGAGGTCGTGAACGAGTTCGACTGGGGCGAATACGTGAGAACCCACGGGGCGAGCTTCCCCCTACCCCGGCGAGCTCCGATTCGAAAAGCCGCTTGCAAGTCTGACCTTAAGGCCAACGGGGTGGAGAGCATCATGAGCGAGTTCGCTCTTCCGGATATTCGGAGGCGGTTCCGTATCCCGCTGGACATTTTTATGTATCCCGCTGAGGAGAAAGAACGAGCCGACCTACCCCCCGCCGGGCCCACAACCATGAATTATCACACCTTGAAGGTGGGGCTCACCCTTCCCCTCCACCCCATCATTGGGCAATTTTTGGCGGACATGGGCCTCGCCATTACCCAACTTACTCCGAATGCATGGAGCAATCTGTTGGCAGCCCTGACCGTCTTCGGCCTCGAGGGCTATGAAAATCGGCTGAGTACGGCGGAGATTAACGAGCTCTTCATCGTGATCAGACAGGTGAGGGAGGGGAAGGGATATTATTCTTTCCAAGCTCGCCCGGGGGGCAAATTTTTAGGCGACCTCCCCAACAAAATCCGGGATTGGAAGGAGCAGTTCTTCTTTATCGGGGGGGATTGGCGAGCTTCTGATGGTCGTGGAGGGCGTATCCCTACTCCAGAGACATACGGGGAGGCGAGCTGTAGGTGGCATACCTTAGTGTGTGTGCGTTGGATTAGATTACTGATCTAATCTATCTTTTTGCAGGTTTGAAGCGCCACAAGTCGAGCCGTGGGAAACTGGAGGTTTCGATTCGCTTCGAGTTTGTGCGGACGGTGTGTTGCTTGAGGGAGAAGAAGGATCGTGAGATCGAACACTTGTGCCAACACCACTGCCACAGGCTCGCCGGCCTCATCACTTCACCACACCACCTCGCTGCTCAAGGTTTTGCACTTCTCCATTTTGAAGTTCTGCCAGGTCGCTGCTCCGTATATTGAGGTCGCCTGACCTACTTGATCATCTTGTGCAGGTGTAGGTCCTACTGCCGAGCTCCCACCTGTTAAAGTTCCTGAAGCATACTATTTTCTAGCTCGGTAGCTCAGGATGGGCAAGCCTCGCCCAGGGAGGGAAGGTATCCCTTCAGGGGCGGTCCTGGACGCCACCAAAAAGCTCGAGCTCGCCAAGGCCGCTGATAAGGCCGGGGGCTCGGGTTCACAAAGGACCTCGGCGCCTCCCCAAACAAAGGAGAAGGTTGCCGCCACCAAGAAGGGAGCGGGTCGAGGCTCAGATTCAGAAAGGGGTACCCAACCCCCTCCGCCCCAGCAGACGAGGCGAGCTCTCCACCGGGGGGATGGCTCGCGGGTGAGTGAGGAAGAGGCTTGCCCCACCAAATGAGTTAGGGCCGAGGGCGGCTCCGGATCAACCCCAGCAGGGTCAGGGCGAGCCCTTGCTGTCCAATCTTCTCAGGCGCCCCCAACTCCTCAGAGTGCTCCCTCGCCGCCTCCCTATGGGGTCCCTATTCGGGATGATACCCTGCTTGGGCTCAACCCCGATAGGTTTGGGTAAGTGGGCGACCTCTTTGAAGTTGGAAGCCTTTGTAACTTCTATGATTTTTGCTAACTGATTTGAGTATTGTGTAGGTATACTCCCGCCGAGTTCCCGCAGTGACCTGAATCTCTCCATATCGCTGAGCGGTGTAGGGCCCTGAGCTCATCGAGGGACCTTCCTGATGGGGCGGCTCGCCGGGTTTTTACTGAGGCCCCTAAGTACCTCTCCGCCTCAGAGCTCGGCATGATCGAGAGGCAGAAGCCTGCCGACAAGGCGAGGCTGGCGATGCACTACGCCTGTGCGGCAATGGCGGCGGCCCAGCTCATCGGCGATGATGTCACCGCCGCTGATAGAGCTCGCCTTGATGCGAAGAGGGTGCTGACCAAGGTGGGCGACGAGCGAAAGAAGGCCCTCGAGGAGCTGGCGAGGGCAGAGACCAAGGCAAAGGCCTCACTGGAGGCGGAGCGGCTTGCTATTAGAAAAGCAGAAAAACTTCAGGCTGACCTCCGCCAACAACAGGCCGAGCTGGATGAAGCTCATCGGACACTTGCTGCTCGGGAAGAGGAGCTCGCCCTGACCCGGGTTGAGGTAGGGCTCCTCCGTGATCAGAGCCGAGGGAACTCGGAGGAGTGCCGGAAGCTGCGGGAAAAGGTTGCTGCCAAGGCTCTAGAGATCGCCGAGCTCAAGAGCCGTTCTGACACCACCATCACTCCTGAGGCACTTGAGCTCGCCGAGGTGGTCGCTACTGACAAGGGCTTCGTGCTCTGCTTTGCTGAGGTTATCCGCTCCTTCCAATGGGTGCGGATTAATAATGACAGTGAGTGGGAAGCCCTCGTCAGCGAGTTTGAGGATTGCTTGGAGAAGTCCTCGATCCCCCCAGGCACGGAGCTGAATATTGGAGACCTCGCGGGCTACAGGATCAATCTTGATGCTGCTCGTCAAAAGTTCAACATTATCCAGACAAAGCAGGTCTTGACTGCCGATCTCGCCCAAGAGACTGAAGGTGCTGAGGGGGATGCTGGAGGCGAGGCCCCGCCGACAATGGAGCAGATGCAGGAGGTCTGCGGGGATGCGATGATAAACATCAGCGAGCTCGGCACAAGCGGACTCTCCGGGAACATCACTTCTGATGCCGAGCTTGCCATGCCCATCCGCCAGGTCGCCCCCACTCCAGAGGTCGCCGACCCCGAGTCTTAAGCCCTCTTTACTATTGCTTTCTTAGTTTAGTTTTTATTTTCCAAGTTTTGGTAGGTCGTCGGGTTGCGGAGCTCGCCCAGAAGGAGCTCCATTTTTGTAGCCTTTGCTTTTTGCTCAAGTAGACTTAGCTCGCCGGGCACGTGCAGCTCGCCCAGAAGGAGCTTTTTGTAGTTCAAAGATGGCCAGCTGGTCGGCCTTTGTGGCCAGCACAACTACTTATACTTAGGATTTTTTCAAGCATATTTTTGGCTTGAAAATCTCTTAAGTATCTTTTTGAATATAAGCCGAGCATTTTTTGTCCAACTCTTTTCCTTTATATATTTGCGCCTTTACGTTATAATTTCGTAAATAGCTCATTTTTGTTTATTTTTCTGGTACATAATTGTTCGTCTTATTCTACTTTGAGAAGCGAATCGTTCGTTTTACGTCACTTACGACTACGAATTGTACCTCTGTTTTGAGAGTGCGTATTCTTCGTCTTACGCCACTTAGGGCCGTGAATCGTTCGTCTTAGACCACTTAGGGCGGCGAACTGCACTTCGATTGATTCACGTTGGGCCATTGGGTTTCATGAACCTTGCCTTAGACGTTTCTTCGTCTTTTTCGTGAATTTTTCTAACTTATGGCAGTAGGTGCTTAGCAACCCTTTAAGGAGGGTACCTTCGCGACCTTGGGCACTTTGGCCTTTACCTTCGAGCTATTTAATTACAACGCTTGGGACCTTGGTCGTTGCGCATTGTGGATTTTTTAGCATGTGGGCGAGCTAGGTTTGGCGAGCTACCAGGAGCAGTGGGCGACCTGGTGCAGCTCGCCTGGTTGGAGAGCTGCACAGGTCCAAACACTTGAGAATTTTTCTGAATTTTTACAGCAACGTAATTTACATCGGTTGCCATCTATATTTCTGATGCAAACCTTCGACTAGTCTATTACAGGAATCTAGTCTATTGGTAGAATTTTTTTAGATGTGCCGAGCTCCAGGTGTATGACGAAGCTTTGCCTTCTGCGTCTTCTAGATCATAGGTACCGTTCGGCCAGGCTGCGGTGACCCGGAATGGTCCTTCCCAGTTTGAACCGAAAACACCTGGTGGGGCCATCAATTTCTTTTTTAACACCAGGTCTCCGACCTTGAACTTTCGGTCTTGGACCTGAGAGTTGTAATATTTTTCCGCTCTGCGCTTGTAGGTGGCGTTTTTCATTTCTGACGAAGCTCTGGTCTCTTCGATCAGATCTTTTTCTACTGCCAAGGCTTCATCATTCTTTTCTTCATCATACCCCACCACCTTCCAAGTTTTGTTCTGGACTTCTACCGGGACTACGGCTTCGGTCCCGAAGGCTAGGGCAAACGGGGTCTCCCCGGTGCTGGCCCTATAGGAAGTTCTATAGGACCATAGGACCTCTGGGAGTTCGTCTGCCCAGCTCCCCTTCTTTTCTTCGAGGCGGAGCTTCAAAATGTGTTTCAGGATCTTGTTCACCGCCTCGACTTGGCCGTTCGACTGGGGGTGATAAGGAGTTGAGTAGTGCTTCTTGATGTTCCATGAACTGCAGAAGTCCCTCAACTTCTGTCCGTCGAACTGCCTTCCATTATCAGTGATGACCGACTGTGGGAGTCCAAACCTGCAGATCAGGTTTTTCCAAATGAAGCCGATCATCCTTTCTTGGGTTATAGTGGTGAGAGCTTCGGCCTCAGCCCACTTAGTGTAGTAGTCTACTGCTACGACAACAAACACCGCCTCTGCCAGGTGGAAATGGGCCGATCAAGTCGATACCCCATTTCACGAAAGGCCACGGGCTGAAAACCGACTTAAGCTGGTTGGCTGGGGAGTGGATGTTAGGTGCGAAAAGTTGGCACTTTCGGCACCTTCGAGCGAAGCTGATGGCATCTTTACGAAGAGTGGGCCAGTAGTAGCCCTGTCTGATCGTCTTATATGCCAATGCTTGACCCCCAGCGTGACTCCCACAAATCCCTTCGTGAATTTCTTCTAACACTTCGGACCCCTGCTTCCTAGTTAGGCATTTGAGTAGGGGTAGAGAGAATCCACGTTTATAGAGTTGACCGTCCAGCAGTGTATATCTGGCAGCTTGCTTTACTAACCGGCTAGCTTCCCAGGTGTCCACGGGGGTTGTTCCGTCTGTTAGGTATTTCTGGATTGGAGTGCACCAATCTTCACCACCTTCACTGTCCTCCTGCCCCCCACTCGAGGTTTGATTTATCTTGTAATCGGACGTCGAGGGGTTTTTCAGTGTGGTGATCACAACCTCCGTGAATTCGGCTTCACCGTTGCTAGTAGCTAGCCGGGCTAGAGCATCTGCTTGTGTGTTCTCTAGCCGCGGTATCTGATTGATGTAAACTTGTGTAAACATCGAGATCAGATGAGGGGCTATTTTCTGGTAGGTCATCATCTGCTGGTCTTTTGCCTCATATTCCCCCCCGGACTTGGGATATTATTAGTTGGGAATCTCCGAAAACTTGAAGATTGGTTGCCCCCACAGCTAATGATAGCCTAAGTCCTGCTATCAACGCTTCATACTCCGCCTCATTGTTGGTTGCTCGAAAGTCAAACCGAATTGCGGAGGTGAATACTTGTCTGTCTGGGCTGATCAGGACCACGCCGGCGCCTGCTGCCATGCTAGTTGATGATCCGTCCACGTAGAGATGCCACGGAGCTATACGCCCCCTCGTCGGATCTTGTGGGAAAGTTAGCTCGATGATGAAGTCGGCCAGTGCTTGTCCCTTGATCGCTGTTCGGGGTGCGTAGGTTATACCGTATTGGCTAATCTCCAGTGACCATTTCAGCAGGCGTCCAGCAGTGTCTGGGCGCTGTAGTATTTGACGCAGTGGGAACGTTGTCAGCACCTCTACCGGATGGTCAAAGAAGTATGACCTCAATTTTCTAACACTCATCACCAGTGCATAAGCCAGCTTCTCTGTTGGGGTGTACCGCAACTCAGCTTCATGTAAGACTTGCCTCACGTAGTACACTGGTAGGTGTGTTTTCGCCTCTTCTCGGACCAGGACGGAGCTGATGGCCACCTCCGAAGCGGCTAGGTACAGATACAACTTCTCTCCAGGTATTGGCTTCGACAGAACCTGTGTATCCGCCAGGTATGTTTTGATATCTTCGAAGGCTCGTTGGCATTCATTTGTCCAGACGAAGTGGTTTTTGAGGTGGAGCTTGTTGGCCTTGGCCGCCTCTTTGTACCTCCGTGTGTTTGCCTTAATTGCCTCGAAAAATGGACGATTTCGGTCGCCTGACCTGGAGATGAATCTGTTCAGGGCTGCCATGCACCCTGTCAGCCTTTGAATTTTTTGGACAGAATCGGGTATACCCATCTCGATTATGCATTGGACCTGTGTTGGGTTGACCTCAATTCCCCGCTGGCTAACTAGGTGTCCCAGGAACTTCCCAGAGTGTACGCCGAAGCTGGTCTTTTTGGGGTTCAACTTCATGTTGTAGTGGCGCAGTATGTCAAAGGTCTGTTTCAGGTGGTCCTCCTTTCTCAAACTCTTGACAACTATGTCGTCCACGTACACCTCCATGGATTCGCCAATGTGTTGGTCGAACATTTTGTTCACCAATCTTTGGTAGGTAGCTCCGGCGTTGATGAGTCTGAACGACATCCTTTCCCAGCAATACATGTTCTTGTTAGTGTAGAACGCCGTGTGTTCCTGGTCACCTGGGTGTAGAGCTATCTGGTGATAGCCCGCAAAAGCATCCATGAATGTCATCATCTCATGGCCTGCAGTGCTGTCCACTAGCTGGTCAATGTGAGGTAGTGGGAAGTTGTCCTCCGGGCATGCTTTGTTCAGGTCTGTGAAGTCAATGCAGAGTCTCCACGTCCCATTGTGTTTCTTCACCAGGACGGGGTTGGCGACCCATTGCGGACACAGAGCTTCCTTGATGAGCCTGTTGTCTAACAACTTCTCCACCTCAACAGTCAGAGCCGCATACTTGTCTGGTCCATACTTTCTTCACTTTTGGCGTACGGGTCTCCTCGTCGGATCTATGTTAAGTCTGTGGCAAGTATGTTCCAACGGGATTCCCGTCATGTCTTCGTGAGACCAGGCAAACACGTCCAGGTTGGCCATCAAGAAGAGCTCCATCCTCGATCGGTACGGTTCAGGTAACTCAGAACCGATGAAAAGTTCTAAGTCCCTTTCCCGGTCCACCGGGAGTGCAGTCAACTCTTCCATGGGGGTTGCTTTTCTCTTTTGACTTTTCCACCTCGGGTCGCTAATGAATTCATCCCACTCCCCTTGTGACATCTGTGCAGGTTCGTGGCCTATGCGCGGTTCGAGGTCATCGGGTTGGCTCTCAGCTTGGGCGAGCTCGTCAGCTGTGAACACCTCTTGTGGTCTGTCAACTTGGGATGGTGTGGTGACTTGGGGAATCGGGTCAACGTCCATTGGTGTGGGTTCTTGACCTCCCGCAGGTCCCCCACCTTGGGCCTCATCAGCTACCTCCATGGGAGTAGGCTGCTGTCCCTGCGCAGGTACCGACCCCTGCGCAGGTCTCAACACTTGGGTTTCTTCCAAGTTCTCCATTGGTGTCGGTTGTGTGTCTTGCACAGGTCCAGTACCTTGGTTGATTTCTAACAAATCGCCTACCTCCATCATCTCAGTTTCGACCGAGATGACGTCTAGGATGTTTGGCTCGTCTGCAGGAATCTGTACGTCCTCTTCGAGGATGTGGACTTGTGTAACAGACTTCTTGACCCGGCCATCTTTGATTTGGAGTAAACACTCTCGGGCCTTTTTCTGGTCACCTTTTATAGTTCCGGCACCTTTTGGAGTTGGGAATTTTAAACAGTAGTAGTAGGTCGAACACGCCGCTTTGAATTCATTAATAAAAGGGCGGCCAAGGAACCCGTTGTAGGAGGACTGCTGGTCGACAACTAGGAAGTCTATGAGCCTAGTCAGTCTCCTTTCGGGGTCCTCAGCCGATACAAGTTGGACGCTCAACCTAACACTACCTAGGGGGACGGTTACAGCTTCTCCGAACCCCACTATCCTAGCATTGCTAGGTTCCAGATACGACTCAAAATCACCTAAGGCATCCAAGGTGGATTTGTAGAGAATGTTGGTGAATACGCCGGTGTCCACAAGTAGCCTGTGAACTCGGACGTTCATGATGTTGGCGGTTATCACCAACGAGTCGTTGTGGGGCATCAGTACCCCCTCCAGGTCCGCTGAAGAAAATGTCAGTTCGTCAGCAAGCTGTGAGATGGACCTGGGGCCGGAGCTGCCTTCCTGGACTTGGTTTATGGCCCGGATTTCGGCCTTCCTCTTTCTCCTGGATATGGAGGATCCCCCGTCCTGGAGACCTCCAGCAGCTCCGATCTCCTCCTCAAGAACCAAGAGTTCCCGAGTAGGCTCCATATTTTGCTGAGGTTGGGGAGGTGCCCTCCGTCTGTGATGGGGACCAGGTTGGTCTGCTTCCTCCTCCTCGTCATCGGAGGTAGCCCTCCTCTCGAACCTCGGTCTCTTAGCTGGGGCCTTCTTCATGAACTCGGTCAATTTCCCCTCCTCGTAAAATTTCCAGAGTTGCTTGAGGAGGTCTCGGCACTCGCTGGTGAAGTGGCCGATGGCCTGATGGTAGGCACATAATTTGTTGGGATTGAGCTTCGTGCGGTCCTGGCGGATTCGCCTCGGCTCTTCCAGCATGGCCTTGCCTTTGACGGCAGTGAAGACGTGGTCAACGGAGACAGTGAGGACCTGGTTGAGCTTTTCTTTGAGCTCATCTCCCTCGCCAAAGGCTTTTAAGTTCCGGGGAGCTTTGTAGGCGCCCCCGGACTTCTTCCCGTGGGGCTTCCTTTCCTCGTGGGCACTAACTTCTTTCAGTAGTGCCTCCTGCATAGCCGTGAACACCCCCGCCTTGTGACGGAATTCGCTGTAAGTGTTGGGACATGCGAGGTGCATTTCTTTCCAGAGGTCGGTACCCCTCTTGAGCCCGGCCATCGCTGCGACGACCTTGGTGTCTTCACTCACCGGCTCGCCTTCCAGCAGAATTTTGTCAAACCTTTCCAGGTACTGTTGGTCGGTCTCGCTCTCGCCTTGGTGGATGTTGGCGAGTCGGTGTTGCTGGGTAAGGTAGGTCCCGAACCCAGAGAAGTGGGCCAGGAACTCCCGTGAGAGTTGGCCAAATGAGCAGATTGACCCCGGGGCGAGTGAAGAGAACCATCGGTGAGCTCATTCCCCTAGGGTCAGCGGGAAGTTCCGGCACTGGGTGGAGTCGGTGGCGCCGACCGAAATCATGAAGTCCGCGTACTTGGCCAGGTGGACTTTCGGGTCCGATTCGCCTTCGTATGCGAACATCACTGGGAATTGAATTTTCTTCTGGACCGGTACGCGGAGGATGGCATGTGCCAATGGAGAGGTGGGCAGAGCCGTGGCGTCAGGTCCGCCAGACTTGGCTGCTACTTGTGCTTGTAGCATTTCAACGGCCTTTTTCAGTGAGGCCAGCTCATTATCTCGGGTCACCTCCGGCGGAGGGTGCTCAAAGGTCGTGCGTCTCGCGGACCCACGTCCCCGAGGTGCCTCACTCTGGGGTGACCTCTCAGTGGCGGGCTGGAATTGGCGTCCGCCGTGGGGGCCCAGTCGGTCAGTGGCGGGTCTCCTCAGCCTTTCGTGGGCTGATCTGCGTGGCTGCTGATCGGAGTCCCCATGGGACGCAGCTGGGGCCGCCGTACGCTCATTCTCTTCGTATCTTGGGCCCAGGCGGCCTTGGAGGACTTCCCTCCTTTGTGATTGTGACTGGTGGGTGCCAGATGCCCCGGTGTAGGCGGACTCCCTTCCAGTGTAGGGAGCAGGACCCTCCTCCACCATTTTGGCCTTGCCGGTTCTCTCCCTGCGCTGGCGAGCCTGTGCCGAGCTCGCCTCCTGCTCGGTGGGGAGTACGCTGTAGTCCCCTCTGGTTTGGGTGCCCTGAGTGGGCCTGGTCTGGTCCCGGGTTTCGGCGGCTGGAGCTCGCCTGGGTACTAGGGTGAGCTCGTCCTACTGTCGTTGCTGCAACCTTTATAAGGTCGCGATGGTGCATTGGAGCTCGTCAGGATTGCTGACCAGGTCCCTCAGAGCGGGGGCCAAGTCCTCCTGGGTCACCCCAACTCGCGGAGGTCGCGGAGCTGTGGTGCTCTTCTGGGGAGGTGGTTGTGAGGTCTCCACCACCTGGCGTGAGGTCTCCACCTTGGCCTGGTTTTGATCACCCCCTTTAGACCTTCCCGCAGCGGCGGAGGCCTGTCCCTTGGCGGCTCGAGTGTTAGCCATTTTTGGGTTTCGGAGGGGTGGCTTGCTGCAGGTCGCCGAGATGGAGGGAGGTCGCTGGAGTTGCGGAGGTCGCCGGTGTGATGGTCGTCCAGCTTAGGTGGAGCTGTGCAAGTTTTCGTCTAGCCTCGCGTGTGACGAATTATCCGAAATTCGGTTTATTCGTGTGCACGCGCGCGTTTGAAAACTTGTTTCGGGCCGATTTCGTGAAATCCGAAGACTCGGGTTTTTGTCCGGAAATGTGGGTTCTTCGTTCAAGGGATGAAGGTGTATGTGTATCTTCAAGTGTTCTTGGGTTTTATTAAGAACACCTTCGAATCTTCAAATCTTCAAGCAAACTCTAATGTTTCGTTCTTGAGATTTTTAATTTTTCAGGTTCGAAGCCCTCCTTCTAGCGCCAAATTGTTGATAGAATTTACTGATTGTGTTTGTTTATGTGGCTTTACGACGGATTAATTCTACCAAACAATAATCTTATGATTTTATGTTCTTGGGGAGGGGGAGTAGAGAGTTTAGAGAGAGAAATATTGCAATAAAGATTATATTGATTGTGTGAAATATGTGAGAGTCCCCCGAATAGTACAAGAGAGGTCTTATTTATAGGTGTGTGAGTGTGAGACGGCACCTTATGAGCCTGTGTGGCTTCCGG
>JAPKLY010005853.1:0-12081 GCA_026898435.1 Prunella vulgaris | reverse complement strand
GAAGCGTGGCAAGGTGTATGCCACCACCTGCTTGTAGAAATGCCTATAAATAGGCCCCCATTTTCAGATTTATGCAAGTTTTCTCTGCCTTTGCGAAGCCCTGTCAAAATCTTTCCAGAATTATACATTTTGCAATTTCAATTAATCATATTTGATCTGTTGTTAATGAAATCGCACTCGTAAGCCACATAAAAGCTCCTTTTGCGAAGATTTCGTTAACAATTTGGCGATAGAAGGAGGGTTTGAACCTTCGATTGCTGGATTTTGTTGGATACTGGAGTGGAAATTGCAAAATTTGGATTCTAGATGAAGATTTACAACCTGCTCGCTTGAAGGAAAGCAAGCTGTTCGCTTGAATGTTTGGAGGAACACAAGCTGTTCGCTTGAAGGCTTGAAGGAAACCTAGTCGTTCGCCTATTGTTCAAGAAATAACATTACCTGGTCGCCTGGTTTCACCTGGTCGCCTATTTTTCACCTGCTTAGCTCAGTTGTTCGCCACTTTTCACATGTTCGCCCAGTTGTTTACCTAACAGCATAACAAGTTAACCTGCTTTGTGGAAAGCACCTGACATTACGTAAAATGTCACGGGAAGTATCTAAACCAAGGATGACATCTCACGGAGGAACAACGATCAGCCGAATCAAAGAACCCCGGCACCTGAACACTCAACGACAATTCGGGGTGTTGCAGGAAATCGACAACAGGCCGAACAAACTGGAGTTCTGACAGCTCAAGTGGGACAAAACTATATTCAGGGATTATCTGAACTGCTCCCATTCTTGCAGAACTCTGAAGACATTTCACGTGTGACGACTCTCTGTAAAGTGTTGAAAGAGCAACAACAAGGTGCAGCCGGTCCCTCTGGTACACGACCTGATCAGAAGCCTATTTTTCAAAGGGTTGATCAGTGTCTACCAGAGACCGAGGCTGACAGTGAACAGAGGAGAAGGCGGGAAGAGCGTGGAAAGTAGAAGGTGGCTGATCATTTGGGGCCAAAGATGGCAGACCGGTTGGGCCCGCAAGGTGGAAGAGCACGGAGCATGGTGGATGAGTCAAGTCATGGAACTACACAAAGCAGACCTGTGGAGCGACGGGATTATAGATCGCATGGCCAACCCCTGTCAGCCTATCGACCCCCAAGTAGAATACCGGAAATAGACCAAATGAGAACAAATAAAGAGCCATAAGCAGACCAAAGGAGACCGAGTAGAGTACCAGAGGCAGATCAGAGAAGGCAGTATATAGTCCGAGAAAGACTACGTTGGCCGGCGGCAGAAAGGCTCGGCCCTGAAGGTATATTAAAGGCCAGTATGATTCCAGTGAGGTCACACCCGAGTGACTGGGTATCCGGCTCCCCTCGCCCAGAGAGAGGAACGGCCACCCCGTCTAGGTGTAGAGGCTTCGGATGAAATCTTACGGTCAATGAAGAAGGCCATCGAAGACCTTCAGGCCAAAGTCTCGTTACGCCCGGAAGGCAGTTCAGCAGTACGGATCCCAGTTTTACCCCTATCAGCAGCAATACTTTCAGCACCGATTCAGCCGAAGATTCAGTTCCCTGCTTCTAATTTGTATGAAGGGACTTCAGACCCGAAAGTGCATGTGTCTAAGTTTACTGATTACATGATTTCTATGGGAGCGTCTGATGCGACCCAATGTAGAAACTTTCCCCTTACACTTAGAGATCATGCACACCGTTGGTTTACAGCGATGCCCCCTGCATCGATAACTTCTTTCATGCAATTGAGCCGAGAGTTTTTATTACATTTTTCTGGAGCAGCGTCCTGTTTTACCCAGAAACATCGACTGGTGAATCTTGTCCAGGAACCTGAGGAATCTGATCAACAATTCTTCGAACAGTTTGACAAGATTCTGTTGGAAGGAGAACCAGTCAATGAAGATACCTAGGTGATCACTGCGATGGCGGGTTTGAAGAAGGGTTCAGATCTATGGAAGGAGATGCAACTTACATGTCCGAAGACTTATGCAGAGTTCCAGAACAAAGCCAAATTTTATGTGCCCATGCAAGAAGCATTGAGGAAGTCTATGAGAGAAGGTAAGGAAGCACCGAAAGCGACAATCAAGAGAGGCGGGGAAGGTATCGAACCCTCGGAAATTTGAAATCCTTCGAGGGAGCCGAATTGGCAGAAAGACTTAACCAGGTCCTAACCGTGTCCATTGACCATGTCTTCAACGCGATCAGGAGAAATGGAGCACTACCGCCCGCAAGAAAGCTCAAGGTAGATCCAAAGAGGACAAACGTGAACAAATATTGCGCCTATCATCAGGCAACGGGATATTTCATGAGTGAATGTCAGGATCTACTAAGACAGTTATGGAAATTTTATGAGGAAGGTAAGTTATCGGAATTTATGAAAATACCATCTGGGAAGAGACCGCATGTGCCCGATCAGAGGACAAATGAAGAGGACAGCGAGAACGAAAAAGGGGACGAGAAAGAAGCCGGACCGAGATGCCGGCGAAATCAGCACCCCCACTCCCCCCACCAGCACCAGTGCAGGAAGTTTTGATGATGGAACCCGAGGTTGGCCGTGCAGGCGGGTGTACAGATGGAAGACCACCTCTGTCGAAGAGGCAGAAGAAAGCCGAACTGCGCGCCATTGACCAGATAAAAGAAACTGATGTGGGAACCTTCACCAAGCCTACTGCAGAACTAACATTTTCACAAAAAGACTTGGAGGGGATTATAACCCCACACAATGACTCCCTGGTCATAAGCGCGAATATAATGAATGCACGAGTTCACAGACTGCTAGTCGACACTGGAGCTTATACAAACATCCTGTTCAAGAGCACTTTAGACCAGATAGGGGACTTCGAATCCTACATTGAAAATTGTAATCACATGATTATAGGATTCGGGGATGCAGTTACTATTCCCCTAGGTACCATACGTCTGTCTATTGAACTTGTATCAGCCGACGATCCCAATAGGAGGATGATGATACAAGTAGATTTTCTCATTGTAGACCATCCATCCTCCTATAACGGGTTCCTCGGTCGACCTTTTTTGCATGAATTTAAAGCAGCCTGTTCGACTTACTACTCCTGTATAAAATTCTTGACACCAAATGGAGCTGGCACATAAAGGGCGATCAAAAGAAAGCTCAAGAATGTTTACTTCAGAACGCGCCATCGGTCACTTATGGACACACGGTTGCAAGTCCTCCCCCACGTACTGAACTGGAACTTGAGATGTTGAGTGCTTCCCAAGTTGAAGCGGAACCAATGGAGGTTGATAATCCAGTTCACGTACCAGAGAATGTACCCAATCCTGTTGTACAAGCCCTAGTGGAATCAGAGCCTGAGAGGCATCTCGGAGGCGAGCGCCCAGACGAATGCCTACTCAGCCAAGATTTCAAACCTAGGCTCATTGTGGATCGATGGAGATTGAAGACGAACTGAACGGTGACTGATCTATTTTAGATCTGAGGTGGAAAGAAAAGTGAAAGCGCGCTACACCGATGGAAGAGTTAACATCTATCCAAGCTTCTCCAGACAAAGACGACTTAGAACTCTTCATCGGATCCGAATTGCCTGAACCATTCAGATCAAGAATGATTAATTTCTTGAAGAATAATCTAGACATTTTTGCATGGTCTCATTCAGATATGACAGGCATTCCAACTGAGCATGTCTGCCATCGACTCAATATTGATCCAGCACACAGACCAATTCGCCAAAAAAGATGAAAATTTGGGCCTAAGAAGTATGAAGCATTGACGACTGAGGTCAAGAAATTGCTGGACAATAAGTTGATACACGAAGCCTTGTGCCCACAATGGGTTGTGAACCCTGTCCTTGTTCGTAAACGCAACGACACATGGAGACTCTGTATCGACTTCACTGATCTGAATGGTGTTTGTCCGAAGGATAACTTTCCACTCCCCCACATAGATCATCTGGTCGATAACACTGCAGGGCATGAACTCATGACCTTCATGGATGCCTTTGCAGGGTATCACCAGATTGCACTACATCCTGACGATCAGGAGCACACCGTATTCTACACCAATAAGAATCTTTATTGTTGGGATAGAATGTCATTCGGCTTGATCAACGCTGGAGCCACCTACTAGAGATTGGTGAACAAGATGTTTGACGAACATATCGGCCGCTTAGTTGAAGACTACGTGGACGATATCATTGTAAAAAGTTTACGCAAGGAAGACCATCTTGAACACCTCTCTCAAACTTTCCAAATACTCCGCGCCTACAACATGAAGCTTAACCCGAAGAAGAGCAGTTTCGGAATTCATTCGGGAAAGTTCCTGGGACATTTGGTCAGTCAACGCGGAATTGAGATGAATCCAACCAAAGTTAAGGCCATAATCGATATGAAGCCTCCTGATTCGGTACGAAAGGTTCAACGTCTTACGGGATGTTTAGCTCCAATAAATCGCTTTATCTCGCGTTCAAAAGATAAATACCGACCTTTCTTTAAGGCCATGAAAAAGAAAAAGGATAATTTCGTGTGGACAAAAGATTGCCAAAGAGCTTTCGAAGAAATCAAAGAATATTTAGGCAATACACAGATTTTATCCAAACCGATTCCTGGTGAAAAACTCTATCTCTACCTCGCTGCATCAGAGGTAGCAATAAGTTCGGTGCTGGTACGCACCGAAGGCAAGTTTCATTCCCCGATCTACTACGTCAGTCAAGCTCTACATGAAGCCGAGATCCGGTATTCTCCGACGGAGAAACTTGCGTATGCGTTGGTCTTGAGCATACGCAAGTTGTGGCCGTACTTCTACGATCATCATGTAGAAGTACTCACGATGTTCCCACTACGGCAAATTCTACATCGCCTTGATACTGCGGGAAGATTGCTAAAATGGTCACCGGAAATCAGCCAATTTAGCATCAGGTACTCAACGAGAACGGAGATCAAGGGACAAGCTCTGGCCGACTTCATTATAGAACTAACTTATCCATCTGACTCGACGAGGGATCATGAACACTCGTGGCACTTGTATGTTGACGGTTCGTCTACCAACTTGGCATCGGGGGTAGGAGTGGTTTTAATAAGCCCTGACCGACAGGTGTTCACGTCAACAATTCGATTTGCTTTCCTGGCAACCAACAATGAAGTTGAGTATGAGGCACTGATAGCCAGACTAAGACTTGCATTAGCAATTAGGGTTAAGAGGTTACAGATTTTCGGTGACTCACAACTTATAGTATCTCAAGTTCAAGGGGAATTCGAGGCTAAAGATGAACACATGATTCTGTATCAGAAGATAGTGGCTCATCTGATATCAATGTTTCAACAAGCGTATATCGAACATATACCTCGACTTGAGAACACACAGGCCGATGCCTTAGCCCGATTGGCATCCAGCCAGGGGGCAACAGAACTCGGCTCGACAATCCTTCAACCTTTGATTATCAGATAAATCAAACGTTGAATGGGGGGCAGTAGGTGGACGAGGAAGATGACGACTGGAGGACAGGTTAGAGGAAATATCAGACAACTGGGGAACGACCTGAAGATTCATGGGCGGCAGTTCGATTGGTCAAGCAAGCAGCTCGTTACGTAATGATCGACGACCAATTATACAAGAGAAGATTTTTATCACCCCTACTCAAATACGTTTCACAGAAGCAGGGATGGGAGATTCTCGACGAAATCCACGAAGGCATATGTGGAAGTAATGTTGCAGGACGAGCACTGGCACATAAAACTATGAGGCAAGGGTATTACTGGCCTACTTTGAAAGAAGATGCTATCTCGTTTGCGAAAAAGTGTCGCAAATGCCAAGTGTTCACTCCTAACATCCACGTTCCTCCACAAGAGATGAAAGCAGTTTATGGCCCTTGGCCATTCGCCAAGTGGGGTATCGACATCATCGGACTATTCCCACCTGGAAAAGGAAGTGTGAGGTTCGCAGTATTTACCGTGGATTATTTCACCAAATGGGCCGAAGCCGAATCGCTGGTGACAGTCACTCAGGAAAAAATGATCAATTTTATCTAGAAGAATTTGATCTGCAGATTCGGCATACCTCGATCAATCGTAACTGACAATGAGCCACAATTCGACGGAAAGAAAGTCTGAGAGTTCTGTAATACTTGGGGAATAAAAAATTATTACTCGACCCCGTATCACCTACAGTCCAACAGTCAGGTCGAAGCTATCAACAAAATTATCAAGTGGACGTTGAAACTTCGCCTGACGGAGAAAAAAGAAAGCTGGTCGGAAGAACTCCTGGAGGTGTTGTGGTCATACCGCATGTCATTCAGAACAAGCATAGGCGAAACTCCATTCGTAATGGCGAACGGTGTTGAAGCAATGGTACCAGTTGAACTGCAAAATCCAATGTGGCGAGTTTGTATGTACGATGAGAAAGAGAATGATGAAGCAGTCGCGATCGAAAAATATTTTCTCAAGGAAAAGCGGACGGCGGCAGAAGTACGTAATGCTGCATACAAATAATACGCTACCCAGTATTATAATTCGCGAGTCAAGGCCAGAAGTTTCCAAGAATGAGATCTAGTCTTACGGAAAATCCTATCCACTCCACCCGGAACTTTTGGACCAGGTTGGGAAGGATCGTTTTGTGTTTCGCGAAGTTGGTCAAATGGGACTTGCGAATTGGAAGACCTGGACAGGGTACCATCTTCATACACATGGAATGCTGCTCACCTGAAGAAGTTTTATCAGTAAAGGATGTGTAATGTACATTTTGTTTCAGAACTGATAATGAATGTTATAGACGACCTTTTTTAAGAGGTCGCAATCTAATTGACATCGCCTAACTAATACGTGGCTGTAGAGGGTTAATGCGCTCCGAGTGGAGCCACAGCTCTGCTTGTCGAGCACGCTCCTCGTGTAGTGACAAAATGGTATTGTACAATACCAATACGTCCTGCGCCAGTTAGAGCAAAAGCATGTCGTACGCTCTTCTTAGGTTGAAAGGTTACAGCGTTAAAACGCCTGATAACTCCCGAATAAGAATCGAGCGTGATGCCCCGAAAGACCATTCACACAGGGACCTGAGTGTGCATTAGATGCTCCTCCAAAGGACGTTATATATGCTCCGGAGGATAGCAGAGTGGATGTACCCAGTAATACCGGGACATCGCTTCATGCCCGCCAAAGGGACGCGGAATACGCTCCCGCTGACGAAGTGAACGCTTCCTGATGGCCCACTTCCGCGCGAGTGTCTTATTCATTACAGCTAAAAAGTTATTTGTAAATGCCAAAAAGAGGCAAAACGAAGCGAATTAAAGACCCGACAGATGCGAAAGACAATATATAACGATTAGGCATAAATGACATTTCATTAGAGTTCATTAAAAACAAAACGAGTGCATCAGAATAACATCCTTGATTGAAGAAAAGGGAGTACAACAGAAAGTGAAAAGTTCGAATAACATTCTGAATTGGAAAGATAAAAGATGAAAGTGCAACAAAAAGCGGAAAGGCAAAAGGCAAAACTGATGTCTAAAATAGAAAAGACATCAGGCTAACATAACAACAACCCTAATCAGTAGAGGGGGCAGCGGTACCAGCAGCATCGGTGGACGGAACCTCGGGAGTCGTATCATCACCAGGAGGAGTCTGGATGTATGACATGATAATCTCATTCTCTCTCTCTCCTGACGACCTCTTTAGGAGAAGCCTCAGCGGCATCGGCAGTTCCAGTGGCCGACGGAGCATCTGGCGTAGGTTGTGGTTGCGATCAGGGCTGGATGATGGTATATCCTTCTCCAAGGAATCCCAAATCGAACACAGACTCCACTAGGTCAGCCAGAGGAAGAGCCTGCGACCTGTTCGGCGGGTTAGTCCTGATGAAGTCCAGAAACTTCTTCTTCATCTGCTCAAAGACCTCCGACCCTTCCCCACTGTAGTACGGATCGCCTGGATGCCCTCGGTATATGAATAGATAAATCCAAAGTTAGCCGCGTCGCGCAGCTGCTCCAACAGATCTTCTTCAGTGTACATGCAATCCACAGTGTTCTAGAGTGCTGCTTTCTCTTTCTCCAGTTCCAAAACCCGGTCCAGTAAATCATTGTACTTTTGATGCTCATCAGCCCTCTCAGCTTTGAGACGGGCAATGCCTTCAGTTGCCATTTCAACTTGCTCGTTGAGATTCCGGTTGTCATATTGAAGCTTCTTGATTATCTCAAGGGCATTATTCTCATAATCAAAAGCACTCTTAGCCTTGAGATGTGCCCGGGCCAACTCATCCTCTTTCGCCTTCAACACTTTTTTTTTCTCTTCGCACTCCTCCTAAGTCCTGCGATTTGCTCTATCGAGCTCGAGTGCCTGGTCCAGGGCCCGTTGGGCTATGATGGCAACAGAACTGGCAAACATCCCGCACATGAGCAAGTTGTCACTCAGGGTTTGCTGGTGAATTGCACGATCGTTAGTTTTGCTCCAAAACTGAGCAACGAACTCAGTGGCACTTTGGACTTCCTTGTCGGGGATGTCCCCCATGTGCCTCGGCACCCTAGAGCAAGCAGCCTGATGGAGTGCATCGCAGCGGAAAGGATGATTGCCTGGATGATAGCTGAGAAGAGTAGCAATTGCATAAGCGAAGGAATAATATAAGTACAAAGTAGTCGGAGAAAATGAAAACTCGCGATTCTCGAGTCTCCCATTCCCATCCAAGATAGGAGTCATCAAGGTGAAAGCCGGGTTGGCGAGGAAAAGGCGGAGATGGGTCGCGAGGATCCCCAAATCGAGGGTCGACTGAATCCGGTGGTCGCAGCAGTCTTGCTCTTCTTTTTCTGCCGACTAGCATCTCTTTGTCACCGGCAGAGGTACCGCCACCCTTCCTTGGCTGCTTTGACTTCTTGGGTGGGCTCATCCGAGTTGGCGGATCAGCAGCAGGAGGTGGCGCGGCCGTTCGCTGCACTGGAGGCTTGGTTCCCCTCTTCTTCTGCAACTGAATCAATGTTGCTGGGGGATCCACTTTACGCTTGTTTAGCCAGGATTTAAGATCTTGAACTCGTCGGTAGAAAGAGCGAAATTCCAGAGGAATCGCGACCGTAACTCCTTGGTCTGCCGAAAGAACTTATTGTTAAAAGATAAGAGAATCAGAGAAATGATAACAATTGAACAATATTTACCCTCTGGAGGTGGAGCTTGAGCTGCAAGATGATGTGGACTAGTGATCAAGCCGGCTGCATGTCTGCAATATTCGCTTGACAAGTATTTCACTGTTCGGAACTGCTCACGTCGGTAGGAGGCGTTGGAGAGCGCATAAATAAATAGGTCTGGAGTTCTTTTTTGTCCCCACTTCGGAAGCCTCGAACCTGCAAAGGAATGAAGTTTACATTAGTGAATTCCGGAACAAAAGACACATGGAGAACGATACTTACGTCTCAGTTCCCCGTATTCTTCCGGAGTCCTAATTCTCTCTCTAGCGCCAGTATAAGATGTGGAGGCGCACCAATCCCCACCGATGAAAAAGAACTGATCTTTTCATCATTTTACTTTATTCGGTAGCAACTCCATGATCTTCATCCCTACCCGGACTTTCACGTAATAGTAGTTGTACCCTTCCTATTTGCATTCCGAGATCATCATGGCATAATGAATCTCGGGAGCCGTCAGTCGGTTGGGATATCCCTCAAATCCCATCACCGTCAGATAACCTAGCAGATTATTCCACCCATTCGGTGTTATTTGGGTAATTTCTAGGTTAATGTCCATTAAGAATTGGCCGATAACCGGATGCAGTGGAAGTGGAAGTCTAGCTTCAAGAATGTCGATGTTTATTGTGGTGCAACCCGGTGGGGGCAGATCGGCACGCTCACAATCGCGTGGAACGTACATATGAATGTCAAGCGGGATCTTATACTCATCCCGAAGAGCAGTCAAGTCATCCTCTGTCAACAGGCTCTGATGCTTAGTGGCGGTATATCTTGTCTTAACATACGGAACAGGAGAGATCCGAGGCTTAATGAACTGATCCCGATACCGATCTAGATATACCACCCAATTCATCTCATGTGCAACTCCCTCTAGAATCGTCTATTCCAGTAATTGCTCAGGAGGTTGGTAAATTCTGGTCAGGTCATCCCAAATCTCATGTTGACTCGACCCGGGATCTTGTTCAAAATCTTTTCCAAGTTCGGAGCCAGAACCACCCTCAAAGAAATCAACCTCTTCTGGAGCCCCGTTAGACTGATCCCGAGCTTTGGAAATCTCACGGACAGCTTCGATGTCTTCAGTATTAAGTCCTAGAGATTCTGAACTGGTCCCAAAAGTATCATGGATGACCGAACGAACGTCCAAGTCAGTTTCCTCATCAGTTTCTTCGTCTGCTAATAATAATCTTCTCCTAGCAGGTGGAGGAGAAGTGGAATGTCCACATTGAGCGATCCGCTCGCGACGAGCCACTCGCAGATCTCTATCAGAAGGCTGGGGATGACCAGCTCTACCTGTTCGCCCGGAGCGAGCAGCTCCTCTTCCTTGAGGGCGAACAACTCTTTGTTTTGTCCGAAGAGCAGCTCCAACTGCTCGCCCAGATGGGCAAACAGCTCTCTCAACACTTAGGCGAGCAACTCCTTCACTAGGTGGGCGATCAGCTACACCTGCTCGCCTAGATAGGCGAGCAGCTTCCTCAGAATCCAGACGAGCAGCTCTTTGAGCATCCTGGCGAGCAGCTCCTTGAGCCCCCAATTCTGGGCGAGCAGCTCCTTGAGCTTCAATATCCAGGCGAGCAGCTCGTTCACCTTCAAGCTCAGCTGCTCGCCTTCTCTCTTGCACAACCCGATCACGTTCCCGGGACTCCATTCCGATCACGAAACTCCTCGTACCCCTATGTCTTACCAAATTGGAGTAGTCCCAGAGGTCGTGAAGGGGTGATTCCACCATTGGTTGTTTCCAGGTTAAGCGATGGCGATGCCATTTTTTCCGGCGAAGGGAACTCAAAAATAAAAAAACCAACACACTCAATCAATCAAAGGCAATACGCAGCGGCGAATCCTAAGAAACTAAACCCAAAGTCCCAATCCTACGAAGAGCAGTCCCATAGAAGACGGTTTCCGGTGATACAAGTGAGAGTTCGCGAATTAATCTTTGATCCAATCGAAGAACAAGAAGAACAAGAAAAATGAAGAAGAACTACGAACAAATATATTACCTTTCTATGAAAAATGCTGAAGATGAATCTCAGAAGACGAGGATCGTCGAAATTCCAATGAAGATGCGAAGAAAACAAAAGAAAGCGAGAAAAGTGGTGCGCGAAGTAAGGAAAGGACGGTTCGTATCCGCGCCCGGAATTTCACCAAAATAGGCAAGCAGCTCACCTGTTCGCCGAGTGAGCTGCTCGCCTATCCCAAATTCAAGAAGCTGGTCGCCAATTTCAACAACCTAACCTTGCACTAACCATATTTTTAATGTTTTACATCATTTGGACATGGATATGTGAGAGTACACCCTGGTATCTCTTTTTTCCTACGACCGGTTTATCCACAAGGGTAGTTTACGGCTAGGTTTTTAATGAGGCCACGAGGGTCTTTTATTATATCCACACTCCAAATGTTTGCAGGTTATGAGGAATCCTTGATAACTTCCACACCACGAGGAAATTTCATGGGTAACCCAGATAGCTCGATAATTGTTATTCTCCTGAAGGTTCAAACAAACATCAAGCTAGGGGGCAACTGTTGATGAAATATTTTAATCCAGATGTTTAAGGAAGTAATCAACGGAATAACTTATGACATGTCCCAAAATGACTAATCAACATGATGAACATGGATAAAACCAAAGAGAATCAATACAAAAGGAGAAGAATCATTGAACAAACAAGAAATGGCCGAGCAGCAGTGCCAGAGAGGAAAGGGCGAGCAGCTCACCTGCTCGCCCAACCACCTGAGCAGCTGCATCTGCTCGCCTATTTGCACAAAATGAGCGAGCAGGTCTTGCAAATATTGTGATGGGCGAACAACTCACCTGCTCGCCCAACAAGCTGTTCGCCGGATATAAAGAGCTGCTCGCTTGTTTTGAAAATGATTACCAGGGCCTTGTTTTCACCATTTTTAGCCAATTTTCCGTTGTAATTATCTTGTATAAATGGTTAGGGACACTTGTAAGCTTCTCA
>JAPKLY010005852.1:0-12082 GCA_026898435.1 Prunella vulgaris | reverse complement strand
AACATTCAGACTGAGTTATTAACAAGAGACTCAGAGTATTGAATGTAAGAGGAAGGACAAATGTCTGAAAGTCAACTAGCCGTTAGAACGGAGAGCCAATGATCTTTCGACACATATCTACGGAGTCTGCGCAGCATTTAATGCGGCATTTAATGTGTCTCAGAGTTGCAGGCAATGGGACAAACTTGCCAGAATAAGCATGGCGATTAGGTCAAACAGTATTTCTAGCCTGCAACCGCCCTAAAATAGGAAAGATTTGATTTGATCTCCTCCAACGGATCTATTTTGAATCTTGCCTATAAATATGGAGAGCCTTGCACCCATTCAAGGATAACGGGAAATTTCCAAGAGAAAACTCTCAAGAATCCAAGCTCTCAAAGCATACTATAAACAACACTCTGCAATTAAATTTCCCTAGTGTTGTAGTAGGATTCACTCTGTATTTGCTTAGATCGATAGCTCTAATATTTAGCATTGTTTTGTATTGCTAGAGCTATCTCAATTGGAAACCAGAATACCAAACCACTCAGGGTGTGAGATTGGTTGGTTAGAAGGACTGGGACTTGTAAAACGCCCAGGGGTCAGTTCCTAAGAGAGGAAGTTGGCTATTCATGTCCCTTGGCACGTAAAAACCAAGTACCTATCCTCAGGGTTTTGAGGATAGCTTCCTGTTAAATTAGCTCGTGGACGTAGGAGTTGGTTATCTCCGAACCACGTTAAAAAGTCCCCTATGTGCTGATTTACTATTCTGTTCAGGATCATAACTGTCATCATAATAAACTGAACATTCTGCATTGTTTTTATCTTCAGGACTGAATCAATCATCCTGAATCTTAATACTATGCACTCAGCCTTAACCACCAGTCTACTAAGCAAGTTCAAAGAAAATGTTTTCAGAAACTAAAACGAGTAGAACCTAAGGGCTCACTTTCCGCACGTACTCTAGCTCACTGAGATAGTAGTCCAACTGAACCGCTTTCTAGCAGTTAGTAGGTTTGTTATCTCTACTGAGCTTCCAGGCACTTTACTCACACTCAGTTCATCTGACTCGTTACTGAATTGTCCCTGCCGTCCCTGTGGACCTTCAGCATACTGAGTAATTCAGGAAATCCTGACTGAGAGTGTAAGAGCATTTTTCTGAGTCTTTCAGGAAAAATCTGACATCTGTGTATTCCCCCCATACACTGATTGTACTCGTTTCGGGACCAACAAGTGGTATCAGAGCAGTGGTTCAAATGACCACTGACTTTGTTTACCAACAGTTTCTGAGGAGAAACTTTTGGTGGTCTACTGAATAGATCTTGTTTCTGAAAACTGCATATCATGGCATCCGGTTCTAAACGCCTCGAGGGCAATCTTCCTGAATTCTCTATTGACAATTATGACTATTGGAAATTCAGGGTACTCGCACATCTCTATTCCATCCATGATTAGATGCCTCTGGTGATTGAGCAGGGTCCGATCAAATTCATGAGGAATCTTCAGACGACTTGGCCTGTTGCTGGCAATGTTCCTGTTCCAGCTGCCTGAGATAAAGAAGTGGAGAGGTCCGTGCTTAACTCTGATCAGATTAAGCAAATCGGACTGGATAATGTTGCCAAGAACATTATACTCCACACCATTTGTTACGAGAATTCGGTCAGGCTCATGCATCTGAGAACAGCAAAGGAGATCTGGGATACTCTGAGGGAGATGAGTGAGGGATCAGAAAAGATCAAGGAGAACAAGAGAGATCTTGCTATCAGGAAGTTTGAGGCCTTTCGGATGTTAGAAGGAGAATCCATCGATCAGATGGAAGCTCGGTTCATTAAGATGATGAACGAGCTAGCAACCCTTGGGAAGGAGTTTCCCAAGAGGGAGGTGTCTTCTAAAATCCTGAACTATCTCCCTGAAAGATGGGACACAGGAGTGATTTTACTGAAGAACACTCAGGATCTTACCAACATTACTCACTCTCACCTATTCTCAGAGTTAAAGGCTCTGGAATTCGACCTCGATAAGAGGAAGAAGAAGGGTGCTGTCAGTGAGGAAGTTAGTGAGGAGAAGACTCCTGAAAAGGAAAAGAGTGTGGCTCTTAAAGCTACTCCTGAGCCTGAGGCTGGATCTGGCTCTAAGTCTCTGAAGGACATGAACAAGGATGAGCTAGCCTTGGAGTACAGCCTGATGGCGCGGCATTTTGAGAAACTGAACTCTCGATTCGGAAGGTATAAGAAATTTTATACTGACATCCGAGATCGCAGGTACTCCAGCCCCAGGAGATCGAGTCCCCGAAGAGAAGAAAGGAGGGGTTCAAATTCCAGGAGGGATCGCAATGAGCCTGAGCGACGAAGAGATGAGAAGAGGAGAGATGATGAGCCCAGAAGATCCAGCTCCAAACCTGAACGATCATCAGGGAGCAGGAGGGAGTCATCAGATAAAAGGTACACTGACAAAAAGTTTGCTTCTGATGTAGATCAGTGCTACCACTGTAAGAAGACCGGACATGATCAGTATGATTGTCCGGAGCTCAGTGCTCGTGAGCGAGAGGATCGGAGAGCCACGAGAGAGCTCAGGGCATCAGACCGGAGAGCATTGCTTGCTGAGGATTCCTCAGATTCAGATGGCTCAGGACGCCGGTCCCCTGAACTCTTCTCCGAGGAGGAGTATGATGACCTCTGCCTGATGGCAGATGATGAGGTATGTTCTTCTGCCTCTTCTCCTGATCACGCACCTGAGCTTAGCTCAGATTCAGCAGGAGAACTCGACCTTCAGCTCGCCCTAGAGCAATTGATGGTTGACTTCTCAAGGCTGCAGGAGACTCATACTCACACAGTGGATGTGAATGCGCAACTGAGTGGAGAGAACGATCGGCTAACTGAGCCTCTCAGAGTAAGAGATACTGAGGAAGCCCTCAGATTAGTACATCTTCAGGAAGAGCTGCTTCATGCTTGGAACAAGCATGATGAAGCTCCACTGGAGGTAGAAAGACTGAAGGGTGTAATAAGCTCGCTAATTGAGACTCGTGATACTGATTTGTTCCTTGCTCAGGAACAACTGATGATTGAGCGAATTGCTCTTAGAGTGATGTTTGAAACTGAGTGGCAAGCTCGCCTTGTGCTGAGCAAACTACTTGGGATCTTGAGTTGATCTCAAAAGAGAAAGCTCATGAAGAGTTGGTGCTTCAGTACACCACTGAAATTGAGGCCCTGAAAGAAACAAATGAGCATCTTGAGGTTAAGCTGAAGAAGTTATACACATCTACCCAAGTGGTCGATGAGTTAACCAGTTTCTCTCAGCTGACTGATGGTGCTAAAGCTGGGTTGGGCTATGATGCCTCAAAAGACCCAAAGGGCAAGAAAATGAGAGGTGCTTCAGGGAGCAACTCTCAGAAGAAGTTTGTCCCTGCCCTAACTGATGACAAGAGCTCAAGTGTTGCTCGTCAGGACAAGGGCAAAGGGAAGGAGAAATTGCCTGCTGAACCTGTCAGGCAAAGGACTGAGGAACCAAGGCCAAAACCTAAGGGAAAGGCCAAGGCTCCTCATCTTGAGTCAAGGAAGAAAGATCAAGGGAACTCCAAGGCTCAGCCTAGGAATCCTCAATCTGGGAAGAACTCTGCTCCTAGCACTTCTCAGGCCCAGCCTAGAAATGCTCAGAGCGGAAGGAACTCAGGACAGAGGAGGCCTCAGGCAAAGCCAAGGACTACTGAGGTCCAGACTCCTTAGACAGGGCACAGAGCCCATCAGGAGCGTCCCAATCATCAAAGGAGAAGGACAAACCAGATGGTCTCTGAAAGGCAACGGAGACCTGACTCCGGTAACACTCAGGCCAGACCTCAAGTGCCAAGAGGTCAGGCCCGAGCTGCTCCTTCTCGGGATCAAACTCAGCCCAATGCACCCAGGCCAAGGAGGAACATGAGGCCCACCCCCAGGAATCAATATAGGGCTCCTGAACCAAAGGCTGACACCCATACACCCTCAACTTCCCAGGCACAAAGGAAGAAGACTGTGTATGTTGTTGTTTCAGGGAGATAGGTTTACACTTCTGATGCTATCAGAATTGTTAAACAAATCTGGATCCCAAAGGGTATGGCTGACTCAGTAGGACCCAATACGAGATGGGTACCTGAGGCCTGATTCTTTTCAGGTCGCTGCGGGCTACAAGAAGAGGAAGGAGGATTTGATGAAGGACTGGTACTTGGACTCAGGATGTTCCAGGCACATGACCGGTTTTCGTGATCTCCTTCAGGATTATGTAGCTCAGAAAGGCCCGCAGGTAACCTTTGGTGATAACTCTAAGGGTTTCACCAAAGGATTCGGAACCCTTGTTATTGGCTTTGTCGGTGTACTGAATGTATCATATGTTGAGGGACTGAGACATAACTTACTCTCTGTCAGTCAGTATTGTGACCGAGGATATAGTGTAGAATTTACATCTAACATGTGTCTTGTGAAGGACAAATCTATACTACATGTTCTAATTACAGGTGTCAGGAGGGGCAATGTATATTTTGCTGACTTCAAGAGCAGCTCTCCTGAAACTTGTTTGGTCGCTAAGAGCTCCTCTGAGCTCAGTTGGCTTTGGCATAAACGCCTGAGTCACTTAAACTTCAAGATTATTAACAAAATTTCTAGACTTTCTCTTGTAGATGGTCTACCCAATGAAGTTTTTAGCAAAGACCACGTGTGCGGAGCATGTCAGTAAGGCAAGCAAACCAAAGCATCATTCAAAGAGAAAGAAGCCTTCTCAACTGACAGAGTGCTTCAGCTTCTGCACATGGATCTCTTTGGTCCAGTTACTCCTGTCAGCATAAATGGTAGGAAATATACCCTTGTTGTTATTGATGATTATTCCAGGTACACATGGATTATTTTCTTGCTGAACAAAAAGGAGACTCAGGTCAAGCTTCCAGAGTTACTCAAGCAATTGAGTACTGAACAGGGTCAGAGCATAGTCAGGATCCGATCAGATCGAGGAACTGAGTTTATAAACTCTATTATAACTGACTTTTGTACTAACCATGGTATAGCTCATGAGACTTCTGCAGCCAGGACCCCACAACAGAATGGGGTAGCTGAAAGAAGAAATCGGACCATGAAGGAAGCTGCCAGGACCATGTTGGCTGAGTCAGGATTGCCCAAGAAGTACTGGGCTGAAGCAATCAACACTGCTTGCTACAATCAGAACCGATCTATGCTGAACAAACAACATGCTCAGACACCTTATGAAACTTGGAACAAGAGGAAGCCTCGCATCTCTTATTTCCATATTTTTGGGTGATACTCCTCAGTCAGTAAAGCCTTCAGAGTGTATAACTGTCAGACCCTTTGTGTGGAGGAAACACCTCATGTTGTGTTTGATGAGACTGCATCAGTGCATAGGAAACAAGTTCTGAGTCCTGACACTGAGGGGGTTACCAAGAGAATAACAAGACTGAGTCTGAAAAATCCTGAATTCAAGATCAAGCTTGTCAGTGCTCCCAAAGGATGGGATTATGATGATGAAGATCAGGATGGACCTCAGGTCAACCCTCAGCAAGCCCCAGCCTCGGAAGATGTTGAGTCTCAGACGGAGGGACAGACTCAACCTGAGGTACGTACTGTCGGTGATGATGCTTCTGCACCTGAGACAGTTACTGAGTCCAACACTGTAAGGGGAAACAATGTCCCTGATATTGGCCAACCCTCAGGCAATGACTCAGTATCCCCTGTTCTTGCTCGTTTCTGTTCTTTGCCTATTATTGTCGAGACTAACGTTTCAGGATCAGGCGAGGGAACGTCAGCAGCTCCCAGTGCTCCCGTCAGCAGGAGGCGGTGGCTAGATGATCACTCATTGGCTAATATCATTGGTGATATCAATGAGGGGGTCAGGACTAGGTTGTCCTTTGGTGAGAGCGCTATGTTTTGCTACTTCCTGAGTGATCAGGAACCTAAGAGCATAGAAGAAGCTCTTGCTGATCCCAACTGGATCCTAGCCATGCAGGATGAGCTCAATCAGTTTGAGCGGAATCAGGTTTGGGAGTTAGTTGAGAGACCTAGGCGTCAATATGTCATTGGCACCAAATGGGTCTTTAAGAACAAGAGGGATGAGAAGAATGTTGTAGTCAGGAATAAGGCCAGACTAGTGGCAAAGGGTTACTCTCAGGCCGAAGGAATCGACTATGATGAGACCTTTGCTCCGGTCGCAAGGTTGGAAGCAATCAGGTTATTTCTGGCATATGCAACATTCAAGAAATTCAAAGTGTATCAGATGGATGTAAAGAGTGCTTTTCTGAATGGTGTACTAAACGAGGAGGTCTGTGTGGAACAACCTCCAGGTTTCGAAGTTGGAAATAAGGTATATCACCTGAAGAAAGCTCTTTATGGCTTGAAGCAAGCTCCGAGAGCTTGGTATGATACATTATCCCAATTCCTGATAGACCATGGGTTCGTGAAAGGAACAGTGGACAGGACCCTCTTCCGAATATCCGAAGGGGAGGACATTCTCTTGGTTCAGATTTATGTGGATGACATAATTTTTGGATCTCCTAATCTGAAGCTTTGTGAGAAATTCTCCAAGCTGATGACTGGGAAATTTGAGATGTCAATGATGGGAGAAATGAATTTCTTTCTGGGTCTCCAAGTCAGGCAAACTGACTCCGGAATCTTCATAAATCAGTCCAAATATGCGAGGGATTTGATTCAGAAATTCGGAGTTCAGACCAGCAAAGTCTCACATATTCCCATGAACACAAATGTGAAGCTGGACCCTGACAAAGAAGGAGTCTCAGTAAATCAGACTTAATATAGGGCATTGATAGGATCCTTATTGTATCTGACTGCTAGTCGTCCCGACATCACTTATGCAGTTGGAGTTTGTGCAAGGTATCAGTCTGATCCAAGGAAGAGTCATCTAGAGAGTGCCAAAAAGATACTGAAATACCTGAGAGGTACAATAAATCTAGGACTTTGGTATCCCTCTGATGACAACCTAGAACTAACTGGCTATTCAGATGCAGATTATGGAGTCTGTAGGCTTGATAGGAAATCAACTACAGGCACATGTCAGTTTCTAGGGAGTAAGCTGATCTCTTGGTTTTCTAAGAAGCAAACCAGTGTTGCAACGTCTACTACTGAGGCTGAGTATATGGCGGCAGGCAGTTGTTGCTCTCAGATTCTTTGGCTGAAACAACAACTGAGAGACTACCAAGTTGAGGCCACTGAAGTCCCAATTTATTGTGACAATAATAGTGCCATTGACATATCCCAAAACCCAGTCTTACACACAAGGTGTAAGCACGTAGACATCAGACATCACTTTATCAGAGATCATGTTGAGAAAAAGGACATCAGGATGGAGAGAGTCCCTACTGATAAGCAGAGAGCTGACATACTGACTAAGGCTTTGCCTGAAACCAGATTTGTTGAGCTATCAGTAGAATTAGGACTCCTTGACCCAGGCTTAGGAGATTCAATCTGAATCTCTGATCATAATGCTCAAGGTCAGGGGGAATGACTAATATGGACTCAGGATGAAGGAATCTCAGAGAGATTGTGAATGGTTGTAGGGGGAACATTCAGTATGAAAAGGATGATCAGTATAGACTGACTAAGATTCAGGACACTGAACTCAGGGCTTGTCATCCTGATAGGTCACATGTGGTATCAGTCAGAATACAAATCTGACTGACTGGTATGTTTCCTGATTTCTTTCAGTCATCAGATCTTCCGTGCATCATCCTTGATACTGTTTGCTGTATTGTCAAATCAATTTAATTTGTCATTTAATCCCAGCCATTCATTTAATATTCGGTTATTATTTAATACAATTTATTTGAATTAAATACGGACATGCTCTGACGCGCATTTAATGCACAGTGGGCGGGAACAGATTTTGATAAAGTTTTGACCCATTACTTTTGAAAATCCGAAGAGTCTCCATGCATCTTGCGCATTAATCCTAACCTTTGAATCTCATAAGTCACTATTTTCTGAGTCATCCGATTAAAACTGAATTTTAGTATAAATAAGGGAAGTTTGTGCTATTGCAACCTTTATGCACCTAAATCTTTTCTTGATATATTTCTCTCTGTGAACCGACCTTCTTCATTCTTCATATTATTTCCATGGCTTCTCCTTCGGTGGATTCATTCTTTGGGAATCTATTTCACCTAAGGAATGAAATACACTGGGAACCATTTGGAGATTTTACCTCCAATCATCCTGACATATTACCTGTAAAGGAGGTTTTTGAAAATGCAGGTCTTCTGCGTTTTATCACTTCCAGACCCTAGAGACTCCATCCCAGACTTGTTGCTGCTTTCTATATCAAAATGGAGCAGAACAAGGACTCCCAGGAGTGGGAAACATGCATTCCCCTGACCTCATGTGTGAAGGGGAATGATGGTGAGGAAGAGATGACCAGGAGGTGGGTCACTCTCAACCTCAGGCAGAAGATTAGAGAGGTTCTTAATCTTCCTCATTCGGGTCGAAGCCCTGTTGATTATGGGTTTGGAACTAAGAAGGATTATCACCAGTCCCTATGCGATGGTGATGTGGTCCTAAAATCAGGTCTGAACAAGTCAGTTCTGAGAACAGAGAATCGACACTTCTTCGATCTGACGAGTCAGGGAGTGATGGGGATTGCTGGAGGACTAGAGCAGATCTCTCGGACAAAACTGTATACGATGATGGCAATCTCTGACGCCTCAGTGCATAACTTTAACTGGGAGGATTACTTCCTCCAATTGCTGGTAGCTGAGACCAACAAAATCAAATATTCGCCGGAGGGTCAGGCGACATTTGAGGCCAAGATGCACTTTGGCACCAAGATTTCTCTGATCTTGGAGACCCTGGATCTCGGTAATGTGGATCAGGCCCAATCACTCGAGATTCCAGCAAAAATTGATCTTTTCAGAGCCTATTCCGGTGATGCTGACACCAAGAAACGACCAAGGACTCAGAAGAAGAAGGCTCAGGCGAGCACGACTGGAGGAGTCAAGACTCAGGCAAGCAAATCTTCTGGGATGCTTATCACGAAGCCAGCGGAGGACAAACCCAAGCCCTCAGGACCCAAGCAACAGAAACTGAAATTCTTATATCCGGGGTCAGGAGAGCGAGAGAAGAAGCTTATGGAAGAGAAGGCTGCTGAAGAAATGATTCAGCACGCACATCCGGAGAGGGAATCAGCTCAGGCTGCACTTGAAATCGCCCCTATCTCTGCCATTCTGGATGTTGCACCCACTGATCCGAACCCACTGATTCTTAACATTGCTTCAACTTATCAGGGTATGGAGGCCCCCTCGGGTGAGGATCAGGGGGAACCTGTTCAGGAGGAAGGAGTTCAGAAGGAGGTGTCTGAAGGGGTTCATGTTGAAGCTCCGTGGCCATTCCCTGCGCCTGACGAGAACACATTGTCAGACTTTGAGATAGTGGCAAGGGGAACGGCTGCTGAGATGGTGGAGAGAAGGTTTCCTGACCTCTCAGATGCTCAGAAGGAAGCAGTTGTGCAGCTTTGCACCATTGCTATGATTCGGAACGCCACCTGGCCTGAACTCAGTCAGCTTGGGGAGTCAAGAGGATGGGACAATATTCCTGAATCAGAGGCTGCCCTCTTTGATCATTTTGACGTTAACTCTCTACATCACCTGATCAAGATGATAGACTTTATCAGAACTGTCCGACGCATTTATCCTGAGCCCGAGCCTCAGAGAATTGAGAAGGAGAAGGAAGTGGAGAAGGAAGCTGAGAAGGAGGTGATTGAGACTGCTGATAGTGCTCAGCAAGGTGGCACTGAAGGGGTCAGTGCACCGGCCGATGAAGCAATTCTGGGACCCAGAATTGCGGAGGCTTCAGGAGAGGGTCCACCAGGTTTGGTCCGAGTCAGAGGAAAATGGATCACCCCCGAGTCACTATATGTTCAGAACTCCTCACGAGCTCTTGCCAATCTTCACAGAAGGGTAATCCTCGTCGAGAGAAAAACTAGTAGGGTTGGTTCAAATTCTGAAGTGCTGAACAGGAAGATGAATAGACTGGATCGTGACCTGAATGATATGGGATCTGACATGAATGCTGCCATTGATCTTCTTGGAGAAGTCAGAGCTCAACACTCAGTAGATCTCACTGTTATCTCTGAGCAAGCAAAAGGGGCCATTCAAAGCTGCAATCAAATGGTCTCTGATGCACAAACTCAGTAGGAGAACAAGTTTGCCACTTTTCTTGATCAACAACTGCCTGAAAGAATTGATCAACTGGTTGATGAAAAGTTGGCCAAGCTGAAGGCTGAACTGAAGGATGAGCTGCTGAGTGAGATGTCTGCACAGGAGAAGGCTGAAATTGCCTCTGCCCTAGACAACAAAATGGAGAACTTCGAAGGTCGACTGAAGGCTGCACACAATTCAGCCATTGATAAGCTCAAGTGTCGGCCTAAGAGGGATGGCAGGGCAGATTGGGCAACTGCAGGGCAAGCAGACTGAGATGGACAGTCAGTTCACGTTGTTGGCGGAGTCAATAAATGAAGTTGTCAAGCGAATTAATGACGATGATGCCAAAAAGGGGGAAGAAGGGAAGAAGCAAATTGCTACTACTGGTAAAGCCAAGAAGAAGAACTTCCCCCCTGAACTGAAAGCTGCGGATAGAAAAAGGACAAGGTCCGTCGCTGCCATCGAAGCCGCTGAAGGTTCAAAGCCGAAGAGGTTGAGGCCCTCTGAGGATATCGCTCTGGAACCTTTGTATAAGGAGATGGAGGAACGGATGAATCCGGGGTTGACCACTCAGGAAAAGATGGTGATGACTGAGGCGGAGAAGATAGCGAAGATGAAGGAGATTTCGCTGCTCAGTCAGATCCAACGGCTAAAAGAGTCCAATGAGTACCTGACTTCGCAGGTTCAGAAGAAGAAAATTGTGCCTTCTGGATCTCGAACAAAGACTCAGAGGAAGTTAGTGGTCAGTCCAGATCAAGGTCCCCCTCCTCTCCAGTTCGTAGAGGATTTCATTCCGATAGAGTTGTTGGAGATATGGATTCCGATCCGTAATTGGTGGGCTTACCTATTCTATGTGGTGGGGTTCTGGGACGATCAATCTGAAGAAAAAGACGTCATACTCCATCACTGGATGGCACAGGAGCATCCGGATCTATGGGCTGAAATAATCAGACATGCTGACACAGAAGGTGTAGAGATTGCTCCTCCGGAATTCATTAAGTATCCTCCTCCACTCTTCAGGAACTCCAAGCAATTGGACCGGAAAGTAATATCAGAAGAAGTCGTAAGAGTAGGACGCGCTGCCGGGGCCGTTGGTGATCGGAACAGGATGAAACAGGTCCTGAACCGAGTCTTGGAGATGTATGAAATTCCTCTAGCTGCTTGGAATAAGGATGAAGAATAGATCAGGAAATAGTTGTTCAGGAATTGTAATAGCGTCAGGATAATTGTAACTCTTATATCAATCAATGAAGTTATTTATTTTTCCTGAGTACAACTTCTTGTTGACTCCTGAATTTACTTTTCTGAATCCTTATCAAGAACTGTACTAACCCATTCCTTGTTTTCATCTTATAGACTAAGTACCTAGTTTGTCAGGTGGTACTGAGTTGTTCTCACTGACTAAGTCAGTTAATTGTATAGATGAATAGGAATTTGCTTAAGGGTTTTGGCATCATCAAAAAGGGGGAAATTGTTGGGACAATCTGAGTATTTTGATTAGATCCCAAAACCCCTGATGAATTTGCCTAAGTATAGTTGTTCAGGATCAAATAGTTCAGGATAGTTAGGTTAGGAATTCAGTACAGGAGGAACTTGCTGAAGACTGAAGAATATTAAAGTCGACCCAATTTACTGAAGTCTGAAGTGTAATCCATCCTGAAGGAGTCAGTCAGTCTTGCTGAAGATTGCCTGGTCTGAAGCTGAAGATCGAAGCCTGTTAATCCGTCCTGAAGTCAATCCTGAAGTATAATCTATCAGGCTGTGCTGAATGCACTTAAGACCTGACTTAGGCCTTGGTTCCTTTTATCTGAACCATGTAAGTCCGAAGCAAAAAGGTTACACATACTGGGCTGAATAATCTATCAGGCTGTGCTGAATACACATAAGACCTGACTCGGGCATTAGTTCAGATCACCTGAACCATGT
>JAPKLY010005851.1:0-12083 GCA_026898435.1 Prunella vulgaris | reverse complement strand
GTTGCACGTGCTTTGCTGCTTTAGGATGGGGTTGCGCTGGATTGCCCGGAAATAGCGAAGTCAAAATTTATTCCTCCAGCACAAACTACGAAATCAACTCGGCTGATCAGGTGACTCCTGATATTCTTGATAGATTAAAAGATTATTTTGATGATCATATCAGGGAAGTCAAAGCCACTCTATTGGCTGCCAAGTCTGCTGCCCCCTCGCTGATTGAACAGCATGTCCACCAAGTGTTGCTGGACCATCGGAACAAGCTGCAAGATGGTCTTGAGGACAACTTATATGTCACCAGGAAGGAGCTTGTCCACACTCACCAAAGTTTCAAAGATACTGCCAAGGCATTCCTCGATGATGCTTCTGCCTCTCTCTCTGCTGAATCTGATAGGATCAGGCTGATGACTGAAAATCTGGAAAGACAAGTTGCCGAGTGCAAAGATAGTCAGGAGGACCTTAAAGCTACTGTTGATAAGCTTCCTACCTCTCTACCCTCTTCACCTGCTATTGATGATTTCAAAAAAGGGGAAGAGAAGAACTCAACTGATATTGCTGCTCTGCAAGCTGATACTGCCTCGTTGAAGGCCGATATGGAATCCTTGAAGGCGCTGATAATGGAAAATAGTGGAGTTCTGTCAGCCAGGATTCAGAATGTAGAAGAGTATGTCAATACTCAAAATCAGGCACAGCAGAGGGCTCAGGTGTTAAGAGATCAGAGAATGGCTGAGGCTCTGCAAAGACAAGAGGTGATAGCTGTGGAAAGAGAGAAGAAGAAGCGTGTCATGAACACTGAGCTTGATGAGAAGCTTGCCAAAGAACTGCAGCTAGCCGAGAAGAAGACTCCAGAAGAGAGGAACAAGAGGCATGAGCGGGAGATGAATGATGAGCTGAAGAGACACTATCAGAGGAAGTTGAAGAAACAAGGGAAGATGAGTTCCCAGGATAGCAAGTCAAAGGCTGGAAAGTACGTACGTGATCCCAATGAACCTTTGGTTGACAGACCAATTGATTAGTTTTGCAAGGACCTGCCAGCCGAGCTTATTGATCTCTGGAGGACTATAAAGACAAGGCTCATAATCCACTTCTATGTTCTCAGAGGAGAAGACACCAGAAGAGAAAGGGAGAAGAATGCAGAGTTCAGAGATTGGCTAAAGGAGACGTTTCCAATCTTCTTTAAGGATATCACTGAAGTGATGCTCAAAGTGGATGTTCAGCCGGAGTTGCCTAAGATAGAGTATTTTCCTACACCAACTGATGATAGTGGGAAGATTGACTGGATAGAAATCAGGAAGATATGGTTGCAGATGGTGACTTGCTTCTTTCCAGATCTTCCAGATACCTCTGTTGCTGCTCTGAAGGAGATAGAGAAGAGGTTCCTCGACTGGATGCAAGTACCTATGGACAACAGGAAGCCGTTGATAATGTAATAGACTAGCTGAGTCAGCTGAGGTCAGGTTATCATATATTGGAACTACTTGTTCTGTTTAATGAAGTTTACGTTTCCAGACAACTTCTTGTTGTCAGTTGCTCTTTACTTTCTGTCTGGAAGATCTTATCTAAAGATCTTCTTTTCTGTCCTATGTTGATATTGGATTAAATATGATTATTCTTTGAGATCAGCTGAGTTGGTTTTGATATCATCAAAAAGGGGGAATTTGTTAGGATATTCTAGTTAGATGTTTTGATGATATGATAAACCAATCAGCTTGTAATAGGACCAGCTGAACCTGTTAGTCAGCTGATGAGTAGTTAGGATTAGATAGGTTCTAGTAAGGGGGAATCAACCTTGCTGCCTAGAAGATCCGAAGCTTTCATAGAGAAGAAGACCAGCTGAGGCCTTGAGGACTTAGCCATTTCTAGAAGACAGAAGATCAGAGTAGCTGACACTGGAGTATCAAGAGGAGATTATCAGAAGAGGTAGATCAGCTGATATCAGAAGATCAGCTGATCAGCTGAGCACGTCGCAGACAAGACAAGGACCAAGGATCAAGAAACTCAAGACGAGGTCCAGAAAATCAGCTGAGGTGCACATCAGCAGACCTGCACATCAACTGAGGTCCAAGTACCAGCAGACCATACACCAGCTGAGGAGACAGATCAGCTGGAGTCTTGTACCTCGTCCAGATTTTTCGGAATCATTTTAAGGGTTGACTTGCGACACAAGAAGGAACATTCCCAGAATACTAGATCAATCAATCAAGGGGACAAACTTCATTGATTGTGGATCGCGAAGATTTATGGGAATCAAGAAGGAAGATTTAATCAATTCTCATGATTGATTGAATGCGAGATTATAGGATCTCAGATTTCTAGTCTATCCCAACGGCTAGTTATTTGACCCTATAAATTAGAGTAACAGTGATGATTTCAGTAACAGATTTACACGCACTTTAAGCTTGCCGAAACTCTGTCAAAATCATTACTCGCACTCAACACCCTATATTCAAACTTATCTTTTGTAAGTTTTGTAGAAGCTGTTAGAAGTTGATTGCTGTTTTAGCTTTGACTGATTGTAAGAGAGTAGTACTCTCGAAGTTTGTGAGTGAGTGAGTGAGTAAAGTTAGTGGAGAGCCCCACAATTCCAGTTGGATTGTGGAGAGTGGAGTAGGACCTTTTGTCCGAACCACTATAAATTCTTTTTGTCTCGCATATTTATTTCCTGCTCTTTATTTGTGTACATAACCTAAAATTGATTTTCACTAAATCGTTTCCGCACAAATTTCCACAGCGCACAATTTCTAAATTCTGACTATCTCAAGTAGTCTGCTGTTTTTGAAATAAGCCGAAAATAATTTGAAAAAGGTTTTGAATCCCTTAAAGTCTATTCAACCTCCCCTTCTAGACTTGTCTCAGGGTATTCTTACTCCAAAACCTGCCTTTGGGACCAACAACTCCCATTCCTCCCACATGTCTCTCGAATGTACATAGAGGCAGACACTTTGTGAGAGGATTAACAAGGTCGTCTTTCGATGCGATCTTTGACATATCTTCATCTCCTCTCTTAATGATTTCTCGTCTAACATTGTATATCCTTAAATGTGTTTGTTGGCCTTGTGGACTCTTGGTTCCCTTGAATTTGCAACTGCCCTAGCATTACAATGCTAGACAAATTCGGAATTTTATCCAAGTCCACTTAGAAGATCTTGAGCCAAACAGATTCCTTCACTGCTCCATAAGCAGTTACTTATTCGGCTTCCATGGTAGAATCAGTGATGCACACTTCACCATATCATGGCTCCTTCCCCAAACGAAACACATTACCCGAGGTAGATATATATGGAATTTATATCTGATTGGAAATCCGAGTCCAAATAACCAACGGGGATTAGACTATCTGACTGATGAACCTACATTCTATCTCGAGTTCGCTTAAGATATTTCAGAATATTTTTAACTGCCGTCCAATGCTCTTTTTCGGGGTTACTTTGATATCGTGCTACCATGCCTACGGCAAAGCAGATATCCGGTCTCGTACATAGCATAACATACATGAGGCTTCCAACTGCCGAAGCATATGGGATGTCTTTCATACAATCTATCTCTTCTTGTGTCTTCGGACACATCTCTTTCGATATATGAATTCCATGTCTAAAAAGGTACAAAACTTTTCTTGGAATTCTGCATGCTAAATCGTTTCAAAACAGTGTCTATGTATGAAGCTTGCGATAAGTCGATATTTCTTTTCTTGCGATCTCGAGTAATCTTGATCCCTAAGACATGACCGGCTTCCCCTAAGTCCTTCATATCAAACTAATTTGACAACCATACCCTTACGTCTGATAACACCGCCACATTATTTCCAATGAGCAAAATGTCGTCTACGTATAGTATCAAGAATACCACTGCAGTTCCGACACACTTCTTGTACACACAACTCTCAAATTCATTTTGATCAAAACCGTAAGATTTTATTACTTGATCAAAACATTGATTCCATGCTCGCGATGCTTGCTTAAGTCCGTAGATAGACCTTTTAAGCTTGCATACAAGGTGCTCTTGGCCTTTTTCAATAAAGCCTTCGGGTTGCGCATATAGATTTCTTCTTCAAGACTTCCATTTAGGAAAGCTGTCTTGACATCCATTTGCCAGATCTCAAAATTAAGATGTGCAGCTATCGCCAAGAGAATACGGATGGACTTAAGCATGGCTACCGGTGAAAAGGTTTCCTCATAATCGATCCCTTCTTTCTGAGTATATCCTTTCGCCACAAGTCTAACTTTGAAGGTCTCAACCTTCCCGTCCGATCCTCTTTTTCTCTTGTAGACCCACTTACATCCAATGGGTTTTACCCCATTGGGTAGCTCAACAAGCTCCCACACCTCATTTTTATCCATAGAACCCATTTCGACTTCCGTTGCGGTTTGCCAAGAATCTGTATCCTTGTCTTGGAGTGCTTCGTCGTATGTCCATGGGTCTAATTCATCTTCCCCGGGAACCAAGTCAGAAGACTCTCCCACGAACATGAATCTCTCGGGTTGTCTCACAACCCTCCCACTACGACAAGGCTCCGGTTGTGTTAGTGTGTCGCGTGGTACATCAACTTGTACCTTGGGTATAGGATTAGGCCCTCTTATTTAATCTAAGGTAATCTCACTTTTGGGCTTTCTATTGTTTACATTATCTTCCTCCAAGAACTTAGAAAGCATACTAATTACGATTCTTTGGTCCTTAGGACTATAGAACATACCGCCTTTCGTTCCTCCAGGGTATCCTACAAACAACCTCAATTCCGAACGTGGATCCAATTTTCTGGCTTCCTTGTCCAACACATATGCCGGACACCCCCAAATCCTTATGTGTCTCAAACTAGGCTTACGCCCGGTCCACAATTTTGTGGGAGTTTTAGGAACCGATTTGGATGGCACCAAGTTTAGAATGTGAGCCGCTGTTTCCAAGCATAGCCCCAAAATGACTTGGGTAACTCCGAATAACTCATCATGGATCTGATCATTTCTAAAAGAGTTCAATTTCTTCGTTCCGCAACCCCATTTTGTTGAGGGGTACCGGGTGCAGTCAATTGGGATACAATCCCTTCACTTGACAAGTAGGTCAAAAATTCATTGCTGAGGTATTCGCCCCCACGATCCGATCGTAGGAACTTGATACTCTTTCCCCTTTGTTTCTCGGCCTCGGCTTTGAACTCTTTGAATTTATCAAAGGTTTCCGATTTGCGCCGCATAAGGTAAAGGTACCCATATCTTGAGTAATCATCCGTAAAAATTACGAAATACTCAAAACCTCCTCTAACTTGAACCGACATTGGCCCACATACGTCAGTGTGAACGATTTCCAACACTTCATTAGCTCTATTCCCCCTTGGCCCCGAAGGCCCTCTTGGTCATTTTCCCCTCTAAACAAGATTCACACGTTGGAAAAGCTCAACATGGAGAGACTCCAACAAGCCGTCCGCCACCAACCTTTGAATTCTCTTTAGATTAATATGACCAAGTCTTAGATGCCATAGAAGTGTTTCTCCTTCACGGTTGAAGAAAATTTTCTTTTCTTAGAAATGGTCGATGTGTTATAAGAATCATTTTGTGTGTCGTGTGTATTTTTAATAGTATAAAGATTATTCACTAATATTCCCAAACAGATGAACTCATCGTTTCGAAAAATAACAACCATATTATTAAAAGAAACTGAGTATCCATCAACGTACAATTTAGAAACCGAAATTAAATTCTTCCTAAAACTGGGAACGTAAAGAACATCCTTTAAAACTAAAACTCTATCTTCAAAAAACAGGAGCACGTCTCCCACTGCGATAGCCGCTACCTTCTTAGCATCGCCCAATGTGATGAGGATCTCATTCGCACTAAGTTGCCGGGTTTTCCGGAACCCCTGTAAAGTGAAACATACATGATCAGTGGCTCCCCTATCCACTACCCACGAATGGGAAGCATACGCCGCTAAACAAGTTTCAACAACAAGTGCATGCGAATTACCTTTCTTCCCGGCCTTCTTTGGCTTGGGACAGGCCGTCCTTCATTGTCCTTTCTCACCGCAGTTGAAACACTTTCCTTTGGTAGCTTTCTTGACCCCTCCCTCATTAGTCACCTTACTCTTAGCTTGGTTTGGGCCTTTGGTCTTCTTCTTCTTCTTCTTCTTCCCACCTTTTGGTGCGGAAGAAGTCGGACCGCTTGCCACCAAGATTTGAGTTTGGTGTCCCATGAGTGTCTCCGCCGATACTAAAGCTTGCAAGAGCTGTGCCAACGTGAACTCTTGATTATTCATCATATAGTTCAACTGGAACTGCTCAAAGCTTTTTGGTAGAGAATGGAGAATGAAATCAACTTGCATTTCCGCATCATATTCCGCTCCAAGTACCTCTAACTTGTTGAGGTAGCCCATCATTTTGAGAACGTGATCCCTTACAGGCGTTCCCTCCACCATTTTCAGCGATAACATATCTCGTATGGTGATTTGTCTAGCCGTACGATTCTGATGAGTGAACATCTCCTTTAGGTTTATCATCATATCAGAAGCGAATTCCATGTCTTGGTGTTGGTGTTGCAAAACATGTGACATTGAAGCCAAGATGGTACACCTAGACATTTCATCGAATTTTATCCACTCCCTATGATATTCCCTTTCGGTGTCATCAGCATCATCCGTAGGCGTAGGGGGCTTTGGTGTGTCAAGAACCCCTTTCGGCTTTATATTTGATATTCATGATAATCAAGATTTGAAATATTTGATATTCAAGATATTCAAGATCTTGTATTCTCATTATAAATATAAGATGATACAAGACTTCATATTCATAACTACTGGGCAACAAATATATTTCTTTCCTTGTGTTGTGATTATTCGTGTGGCCTCCCACCGGGTGTACGAATAAGGACAAGGGAATACTTGAGAAGGCTTGTTGGGTTGATCAAGTTGATTGCTTGGAGTCAGAACATAGGGTGTTTGAAAAGGATTCCTAAAGCAGCTCAGAAGGACGTCTTTTGTGTCAGAAAGTGCCTTTCACCAAGGGAATAAAGGACATCTTTTGTCTCAGAAACTACCTTTTCTCCAAGAGGTATAATTCACTAAATCTCTTAGTTCCACATGTTTAGGGCTTTACGTGATATTATATGTTCATATGTTTTGCATGCAAAGCCTGTTGGTGGGTATACAATTATTTGATTTACTTATGTTTAAATCATGATATTAATTGTAGGCTGAAATTTGTATTTAGCATAAATCCCTAATAGATCCACGTTTAATTCCCCAATAACTGGTATCAGAGCTGTTTTTTGGCTCTATTCGTTAAATTGTAATTTAAGTGTTTAATATTAAATTTGAAAATTGGATAGTAGAATTGCTAGATCTTTTTTGCAGGTATCCAATTGTCATGGTATTTAATATTTTTTTATGCATGCATGTATGATTATGCGGTTTTAAAATTCGATTCGTTTGGAACATTTTTCCCGTGAGAAAATCCAGGGGTAGACTAGGATATTTTTATGTAATAAACTAGTCTAGACGATAGGTTTATTTATTTAATTATATAAATAAATTGTAACCGATATCAAAGATAAATAACGGAGATTTTAAGGCCCGGAGACAAAGTTGTTGTAATTTTGTTGCGGTTGAGTGGGAGCTTAATCGAGACGGACGATAAAGCTTGAAGATGAACGGTGATTACGATATCTCGTAGTCAAAATGAGAAATTAAACAATGACAATTGGATATAACGTGCCAATTTGTTTAATTTGTTTTGATGCATGCCTTATTTATTTGAATAAATATTTGATTGCATGAATATCGTGATAAAAAATCTCAACTCCGAGAATTACTAAGTATGTTTTAAATATAATTCGGTATTTTATTCTAGATAATAAAATTGAATTATTTGGCCTCTATAATTTATTTGTTTGTGAAGTCTTTTGGCTACGCATTGGCAAACGCCTTTCTCCCTATCGGATAGGCCAAAAGATAAGTTCACATGAACAAATTCCCAAAAGGATGATTGTGGATTATTATTAGTGGCGGTATTGACCCTCCCATCGAGTGGCTTATTCAAAACGAAGTAATAATCCTGTATTTAATCATGGTTAATACTTAGGTATAAAATTAGCATTTTATTACTCCCCATCGGAGTCCCTACCGATTTTATATGGTCAAGTGGGAGCCGACTATTTATTTTGAAATTAAAAGTTTGTAATTGTTCTTGTTTGTAACTTGCTTAAATGTGTTTGCATAAACGTCCACACTCATCGTGGCTTATGTGAACTGTTTTAAGATGTCGGCCGATTTATGCTATGTATTTTTTTTTTAGATTTTATGCAAAGCATAATCGAAATTTGTGATAATCTTTGCGAATCAATGTATGTATTGATGCAATGCATATTTTATTTCAGTTCAGCATGTCGTCTCCTTTTAATCCACTGTTTACAATACTTAAAGATAACAAATTGGAAGGTGAAAACTATGTTGATTGGAAACGTCACTCATCTTCAATGCATCATCATGCACTAGTGCAATCCCTTGGTCAAGATAAGCCAATCTGGGATCTACACATCAACTGTTTACCAATGGGGTGTTCAAATCACATTTAGGTTGTGAATTTTGTGCTTGTTACAAGAAACTGATAATGTGATCTTGCTGTGAGTTATACGGGGATCACCAAATTTATCTATAGTGTAACTTGTACTATTATATTTGAACGGGTTGCAATAAATAAATAACATTCATATTATTTAAAGCACAGTGGTAAAAGATTTATTTCAGATAAAGCTCAAAGATTAAGTTTAGTTATACAAAGTAAAAGCATACTTTCTAGTATAACCCTAACAGCTAGGGGTTGGGCCGCTGATATGGTTGATAGAAGATTCCTGGATCTTTCCGCCGCTCAGAAGGAGGCAGTGGTGCAGCTCCGCACCTATGCCATGATCAGAAGTGCTACATTCCCTGATCTAGTCCTTCTTGGCAAAAAGAATGGCTGGGATAGGCTGGCTGATGAAGAAGCAACCCTTTTTTATCACTTTGAGGTAAACTCTCAGCACCAGCTGATTAAAATTGCTGACTTCACTCGGACTGTCAGGAAGGTTTATCCTGAGGTTGTGGCTGCCGAACCTGAGAGAGGAAAAGGAGATGGATTGGAACTGGCGATAGTTCCTCAGGCTGCGGGAGTTACTGAAGATGAACCTCAGGAGGTGGAGGACAAGTGTGAGAATCAGATGGAAGTGGAGAAGGAGGAAGAGAAGGGAAAGGAGAAGGAAGTTGTTGAGATTGCTGATGATATTCAGCAAGGTACGACTGACTTGGTCAGTGCACCGGCCGATGACTCACCCCTCGGACCCGGGATTACTGAGGCTTCAGGAGAGGGTTCAAGTGACCTAGTCCGGATCCCTGGTGGTAAAATTTAGAGAAGATGGGCATGGTCGCAGACATTGAATGCTATTCGCAGTCAGCTCAACGTCCATAATATGAGAATTAATCGGTTCAATCTGACTGCTGCACTGATTAATAATCATATGAAGAAGGTGCAACGGGATCAGGACGACATGGTCAAAGAGATGAATGATGCTCTAGATCTAGTTGGTGAACTTGAAACATCTCACACCGTGGAAGTCGCTTCAGTAGTTGGGCAAGCAAGGGAGGCAGTTAATGCTTGCAAGAAACTGACTACGGACGCCCTGGTTGAGCAGGACTCGAAGCTGACCAAGTTTCTTGATCAGCAGCTAGATGAGAGAGTTGCTCAGCTGATCGATGCTAGGCTAGCTCATCTGAAGGGAGAGCTAAAAGCTGAAGTAAGAAATGAGATGACCGAGGAGATCAAGAAGAATCAGTTGACTCTGGACTCCGAGTTGGGGAATCTCGAGGGCAGACTGAAGTTGGAGCATCACAATGCAATCAAGGGGCTCAATGTCGATCTGAGAGGTATGGTGAGTCAGATCGGACGGATTCAGGGCAGGCAGCAAGAAATGGGTGATCAGTTCACACTTCTGGCAGGATCAGTTGAAGAAGTGGTTGGCAAAATAATTAAGATGATGCCAAAAAGGGGGAAGGAAAGAAGCAAATTGATAAAGGCAAGAAGAAAGTCTTCCCCCTTGAACTGAAAGCCGCGGACAAAAAAAGAACAAGATCAGTTGCTGCCGCTGAAGCTGAGGATCCTGATGCTGAAGGATCAGATCCGAAGAGGTTGAAGTAGTCCTCTGAGGATCCCACCCTGAAGCCTCTTTTTGCTGAAATGGAGGAGGCCATGTACCCCGGAACAACCACTCAGCAGAAAGTGGTGATGACTGAGTCGGAGAAGCAGGCGAAGTTGAGAGAGATTTCGCTACTCAGTCAGATCCAGGGCTTAAAAGAGAATTCGGAGTATCTGACTTCGCAGATTCAGAAGCAGAAGAAAGCGCCTTCTGGATCTCGGAAGAAGACTCAGAGGAAGTTCGTGGTTGCTCTGGGACAAGGCCCTCCACAGGTTCAGATGGTTGAGGATTTCATACCCGTAGAGATGTTGGAGACTTGGATTCTAGTCCGGAATAGGTGGGCTTACCTATTCTATGTGGTGGGGTTATGGGACGACCTGAATGAAGATAAAGACGTCATTCTTCACCACTGGATGGCAGAGGAGCATCCTGATCTCTGGATAAACATTATCAGATTCGCTGACACAGATGGTGTTTTTGATCGCTCCTCCAGAATTCATCAAGTACCCACCACCTCTCTTCGGAAATTACAAGCAGTTGGACCGGACAACTATTCAGGAAGAAGCCATCAGAGTAGGACGAGTTGCCGGAGCCATTGGTGATCGGAACAGGATGAATCAGATCTTGCACCAGGTCTTGGACATGTATGAGATTCCTCTTTCCAGATGGAATGCAGATGAAGAGTGAGGTGCTTAGGAGTTAGTTGTCAGGAAAACTTTGTAATAGCTTCAGAATATTTGTACTTCTCAGATTAATCAATGAAGTTATTTTATTTTCTTGAGTACAACTTCTTGTTGACTCCTGAATTTACTTTTCATCATTCTTATCAAAAACTGTACTAACCCATTCCTTGTTTCCATCTTATAGACTAAGTACCTAGTTTTATCAGGAGGTACTGAGTTGTTTCACTGACAAAGTCAGTTGATTGTATAGATGGTTAGGAATTTGCTTAAGGGTTTTGGCATCATCAAAAAGGGGGAAATTGTTGGGACAATCTGAGTATTTTGATTAAATCTCAAAACCCCTGATGATTTGCCTAAGTACAGTTGTCAGGATTGTCTAGATAAGGATAGTCTAGTTAGGGATTCAGTTTAGGGGGAACGTGTTGAAGACTGAAGAATAATAGAGTCGACCCATTTGCCTAAAGTCTGATGTACAACTTACCCTGAAGAAGGTCAGAGCCAGTCTTGAAGTAGATTGCCTGAACTGAAGCTGAAGACCGAAGACTTGAAGATCTATCATGAAGACAATACAGAGTCACCACTGACTGATGTTTCTACTCAGCACCCTAAGCATGCTCAGGACAGAACTTAGTCAATGAAGAGTAGTGTAACTTATCAGGCCGAGCTTAATGCTCGTAAGACCTAACTTAGGCCTTTAGTCAGTTTATCTGACTCATGCAAGTCCAAAGTAAAAAGGTTACACATGCTGGGCTGAATAACCTATCAGTCTGAGCTTAATGTTCGTAAGACCTGACGTAGGCCTTGAGTCAGTTTATCTGACTCATGTAAGTCCAAAGCAAAAAGGTTATTCAAGTTATGGGACAGTTAACATTTATGTTAACACCTGAGAGACAAAGAGAATGTCAGTAAGACTCCATTAAAGACAAACATTCAGCCTGAGTAAATGACAAGAAACTCGGAGTATTGAATGTACGAGGAAGGACAAGTGTCAGACGATCAACTAGCCATTTGTACGGAGAGCCAATCGTCTTTCGACACGCATGTACAGAGTCTGGGAAGCAGTTAATGTGGCATTTAATGCGTATCAAAGTTGCAGGCGGCGGGACAAAATTTTCTAGATTAAGCAAGGAAAAAAGGTCAAATAGTACATCTAGCCTACAACCACCCTAAAATAGGAAGATTTGGGTGGATCTCCTCCAACGGATCTATTTCAAATTTCTCCTATAAATACAGAGAGCCTTGCACCCTTTCAAAGCTAACGGGT
>JAPKLY010005850.1:0-12085 GCA_026898435.1 Prunella vulgaris | reverse complement strand
CGAACTAACACAATTAGCATGTGGATAATCACCGAGGTTTGGCAGGTCGCCAGGACTCACCCAGATCCACGGAGGTGCGAAGCTCGCCCACATGTAGGCAGCTTGCCTGCGCAGCTCGCCCAGAGGAGCTCGCCCCCTATCCCCATGAAGACCTCGTCGAGGTCCATCATCGCACAACACCCGCAAGCCATTCAAGGCACTGGAGCTCGCCCACCAGCTCGCCTAAACCACTGGAGCTCGCCTCTGAGCTCACCTCGGAGCTCGCCTGTTAGTCGACAGGACCCCGATGGTGCACTCTTTTTCCCTCCGTCCGGTTTATCCACAAGGGTGGTTTACGGCGAGGTTTTTAATGAGGCCCATCTAGTCTAAGGCATAGTAGTAGGACGAGGCACGACATAGGGAGCAGTGTGAGAGACCAAGACGAGGGTAAGGAACCCTCGTCAACACCGGAAGCCATATAGGCTCGTAAGGTGCCGTCTCACACTCATACACCTATAAATAAGATCTCCCTTGTACTATTCGGGGATTTTTCTCTCACATTTCACACAATTAATACAATCCCTACTGTAATATTTCTCTCTAAAAAACTCTCACCCTCCCCAAGAACATAAAATCACAAGATTATTTTTTGGTAGAATTAATCCGCTACAAAGAGCTACATAAACGAACACGATTAAGAAACTCTATCAATAATTTGGCGCTAGAAGGAGGGTCCGGTGTCCTTTCGAATCTGAAAATTAAAAAATTTCAAGAACAAAAATTAGGGTTTGCTTGAAGATTTGAAGGTGTTCTTGATAAAACTCAAGAACACTTGAAGATACACATACACATATTCATTCCTTCGAACAAAAACCCAGATTTCTGGATAAAAATTCAGATTTTCGGATTTACAAATTCTGTCCGGAAGAAGTTTTCAAACGCGCGCGTGTACACGAATAAACCGAATTTTGGATAATTCGTCACACGCGAGGTTAGAAGAAAACTTGCACAGCTTCACCCAAGCTGGACGACCCCCATCCCAGCGACCTCCCTCCACCTCGGTGACCTGCAGCGAGCTACTCCCTCCGAAATCCAAAAAATGGCTAACACTCGAGCTGCCAAAGGACAGGCCTCCGCAGCTGCGGGAAGGTCCAAAGGAGGTGACCAAAACCAGGCCGAGGTGGAGACCTCACGCCAGGTGGTGGAGACCTCACAACCACCTCCCCAGAAGAGCACCGCAGCTCCGCGACCTCCGCGACCTCCGCGAGTTGTGGTGACCCAAGAAGACTTGGCCCCCGCCCTGAGGGACCTGGTCAGCAACCCCTACGAGCTCCAACGTACCATCGCGACCTTACAAAGGTTGCAGCAGAGACAGTAGGACGAGCTCGCCCTGGTACCCAGGCGAGCTCCAGCTGCTGAAGCCCGGGAGCAGACTAGGCCCACCCAGGGCACCCAGACCAGGGGGGATTACAGCGCCCTCCCCACCGAGCAGGAGGCGAGCTCGGCACAAGCTCGCCAGCATAGGGAGAGGACCGGCAAAGCCAAGGTGGTGGAGTAGGATCCCACTCCCTACACTGGAAGGGAATCGGCCTACACCGGGGCATCTGGCACCCACCAATCACAGAGGAGGGAAGTCCTCCAAGGCCGCCTGGGCCCGAGATACGGGGAAAATGAACGGACAGCAGCCCCAGCTGCGTCCCACGGGGACTCCGACCAACAACCGCACAGATCCACCCACGAAAGGTTAAGGAGGCCCGCTACTGACCGGCTAGGTCCCCATGGCGGACGCCAATTCCAGCTCGCCACTGAGAGGTCACCCCAGAGTGAGGCACCTCGGGGACGTGCGTCCGCGAGACGCACGACCTTCGAGCAACCTCCGCCGGAGATGACCCGTGATGACGAGCTGGCCTCACTGAAAAAGGTCGTCGAAATGCTACAAGCACAAGTAGCGGCCAAGTCTGGCGGACCTGACGCCACGACTCTCCCCACATCTCCATTAGCACCTGCAATCCTCCGCGCACCGGTCCAGAAGAAAATCCAGTTCCCGGTAATGTCCACGTACGAGGGTGAATCTGACCCAAAAGTCCACTTGGCCAAGTACGCGGACTTCATGATTTCGGTTGGTGCTACCGACTCCACCCAGTGCCGGAACTTCCCACTGACCCTAGGGGACCGAGCTCACCGCTGGTTCTCCTCACTCGCCCCGGGGTCGATCTGCTCATTCGGCCAACTCTCGCGGGAATTCCTGTCTCACTTCTCTGGGTTCGGATCCTACCTTACCCAGAAGCACCGACTCGCCAACATCCACCAAGGCGAGAACGAGACCGACCAGCAGTACCTGGAAAGGTTCGACAAAATCCTGCTTGAAGGTGAGCCGGTGAGCGAGGACACCAAGGTCGTCGCAGCGATGGCCGGACTCAAGAGGGGCACCGACCTCTGGAAGGAGATGCACCTCGCATGTCCCAACACTTACTCCGAATTTTGCCACAAGGCGGGGGTGTTCGCGGCCATGCAGGAAGCACTGCTCAAAGAAGTTGGTGCCCACGAGGAGAGGAAACCCTACGGGAAGAAGTCCAGGGGCACCTACAAAGCTCCCCGGAACCTAAAAGCCTTTGGCGAGGGAGACGAGCTCAAAGAAAAGCTCAATCAGGTCCTCACTGTCTTCGTTGAGCACGTCTTCACTGCCGTCAAAGGCAAGGCCATGCTGGAGGAGCCGAGGTGGATCCGCCAGGACCGCACAAAGCTCAACCCTAACAAATTCTGCGCCTACCACCAAGCCATCGGCCACTTCACCAGCGAGTGCCGAGACCTCCTCAAACAGCTCTGGAAATTCTACGAGAATGGTAAGCTGGCGGAGTTCGTGAAGAAGGCCCCAACTAAGAGGCCAAGGTTCGAGAGGAGGGCTACCTCCGATGATGAGGACGAGGAAGCGGACCAACCTGGTCCCCAGAACAGGCGGAGGGCACCTCCCCAACCTCAGCAAAACTTGGAGCCCACCCGAGAACTCCTAGTTCTCGAGGAGGAGATCGGAGCTGCCGGAGGTCTCCAGGACGGAGGGACCTCCATATCCAAGAGGAAAAGGAAGGCCGAAATCTGGGCCATAAACCAAGTTCAGGAAGGCAACTCCGGCCCCAGGTCCGTCTCACAGCTTACTGATGAGCTGATATTTTCCTCGACGGACCTTGAGGGGTACTGATGCCCCACAACTACTCGTTGGTAATAACCGCCAACATCATGAACGTCCGAGTTCACAGGTTACTTGTGGACACCGGCGCATTCACCAACATCCTCTTCAAATCCACCTTAGATGCCTTAGGTGATTTTGAGTCGTATCTGGAGCCTAGCAACGCTAGGATAGTGGGGTTCGGAGAAGCTGTAACCGTCCCCCTAGGTAGTGTTAGGTTGAGTGTCCAACTTGTATCGACTGAGGACCCCGAAAGGAGACTGACTAGGCTTATAGATTTCCTAGTTGTCGATCAGCAGTCCTCCTACAACGGGTTCCTCGGCCGCCCGTTTATTAATGAATTCAAAGAGGCATATTCGACCTACTACTACTGTTTGAAATTCCCAAACCTTCAAAAGGTGTCGGGACTATAAAAGGTGACCAAAAAAAGGCCCGATAGTGTTTACTCCAAATGAAAGATGGTCAGGTTAAAAAAGTGGTGACATGAGTCCAAGTCCTTGAAGAGTATGTGCATATTCCGGCAGAAGAGCCAAACATTCTAGACGTCACCTCGGTCGAAACTGAGATGATGGAGGTAGGCGATCTGTCGGAAATAGACCAAGGCACAGGACCTGCGCAAGACGCACAACCAGCACTAACGGAGGGATTGGAGGAAACCCAAGTGTTGGGACCTACGCAGGAACAACAATCTGCTCCCATGGAGGTGGATAATGAAGCCCAAGATGGGGGACCTGCGGGAGGTCAAGAACCAACACCGATGGACGTTGACCCAACTCCCCAAGTCACCGCACCATCCCAAGTTGACAAACCACCGGAGGTACTAACAGTTGATGGACCCGCCCGAACTGAAAACCAACCCGATGATCTTGAACCACGCATAGGTCACGAACCCGCGCGAATGTCGCAAGAAAAGTGGGACGAGTTCATCAGCGACCCAAGGTGGAAAAATCAAAAGAGAAAAGCCACCCCCATGGAGGAATTAACGGCACTCCCGGTGGACCCGGAAAGGGACTTAGAACTTTTCATCGATTCTGAGTTACCTGAACTGTACCGGTCGAGGATGGAGCTGTTCTTAATGACCAATCTGGACGTATTTGCCTGGTCCCATGAGGACATAACGGGGATCCCATTGGAACATGCTTGCCACAGACTCAACATAGACCCAACAAGGAGACCCGTGCGCCAGAAACGAAGAAAATACGGACCAGACAAATATGCAGCTCTAACTGTTGAGGTGGAGAAATTGTTAGACAACAAGCTCATCAAGGAAGCCTTGTGTCCACAGTGGGTCGTGAACCCCGTCTTGGTGAAAAAACACAATGGGACATGGAGACTCTGCATTGACTTCACAGACTTGAATAAAGTTTGTCCGAAGGACAATTTCCCACTGCCTCACATCGATCAGCTGGTAGATAGCACCGCCGGCCATGAAATGATGACATTCATGGACGCTTTTGCGGGCTATCACCAAATAGCGTTGCACCCGGATGACCAGGAGCATACGGCATTCTTCACCAACAAGAACATGTATTGCTGGGAAAGGATGTCGTTCGGACTCATCAACGCCGGAGCCACCTACCAAAGGTTGGTGAATAAAATGTTCGACCAACACATTGGCGAATCCATGGAGGTGTACGTAGACGACATAGCTGTCAAGAGCCTGAGAAAGGAGGACCACCTGGACCACCTAAAACAGACCTTCGACATACTGCGCTACTACAACATGAAGTTGAACCCCAAGAAGACCAGCTTCGACGTACACTCCGGAAAGTTCCTGGGGCACTTAGTTAGCCAACGAGGAATCGAGGTCAACCCGACGTAGGTCCAATGCATAATCGAGATGGGTATACCCGATTCCGTCCAAAAAATTCAAAGACTGACTGGGTGCATGGCAGCCTGAAACAGATTCATCTCCAGGTCCAGCGACCGAAATCATCCATTCTTCGAGGCAATTAAGGCAAACACACGGAGGTATAAGGAGGCAGCCAAAGCCAACAAGCTCCACCTCAAAAACCACTTCGTCTGGACAAGTGAATGCCAAAGAGCCTTCGAAGACATCAAAACATACATGGCGGATACGTAGGTCCTGTCAAAGCCAATACCTGGGGAGAAGATGTATCTATACCTAGCCGAGTCAGAGGTGGCCATCAGCTCCGTCCTGGTCCGAGAAGAGGCGAAAACACACCTACCAGTGTACTATGTAAGCCAAGTCTTACATGAAGCTGAGTTGCGGTACACCCCAACAGAGAAACTGGCTTATGCACTGGTGATGAGTGTTAGAAAATTGAGGCCTTACTTCTTTGACCACCCGGTAGAAGTTTTGACAACCTTTCCACTACGTCAAATACTACAGCACCCAAACACCGCCGGACGCCTGCTGAAATGGTCACTAGAGATCAGTCAATACGGTATAACCTACGCACCTCGAACAGCGATCATGGGACAAGCACTCGCCGACTTCATTGTCGAGCTAACTTTCCCACAAGATCCGACGAGGGGACGTATAGCTCCGTGGCATCTCTACGTAGACGGATCATCAACCAGCACAGCAGCAGGCGCCGGAGTGGTCCTGATTAGCCCGGACAGACAAGTCTTCACCTCCGCAATCCGGTTCGACTTTCGAGCAACCAACAACGAGGCGGAGTATGAAGCGTTGATAGCAGGACTTAGGCTATCATTAGCTGTGGGGGCAACCAATCTTCAAGTTTTCGGAGATTCCCAGCTAATAATATCCCAAGTCCGGGGGGGAATATGAGGCAAAAGACCAGCAGATGATGTCCTACCAAAAGATAGTCGCGCATCTGATCTCGATGTTCACACAGGTCTACATCAACCAGATACCGCGACTAGAAAATACACAAGCAGACGCCCTAGCCCGGCTAGCTACCAGCAATGGTGAGGCCGAATTCACGGAGGTTGTAATCACCACACTAAAAAACCCCTCAACATTCAATTATAAGATAAATTAAACCTCGAGTGGGGGGCAAAAGGATAGTGAAGATGGTGAAGATTGGCGCACTCCAATCCAAAAATATCTGACAGACGGAACAGCCCCCGTGGACACCTGGGAAGCTAGTTGGCTAGTAAAGCAAGCTGCAAGATATACACTGCTGGATGGCCAACTCTACAAGCGTGGATTCTCCCTACCACTGCTCAAGTGCCTAACTAAGAAACAAGGGTCCGAAGTGTTAGAAGAAATTCAAGAAGGAATTTGTCGGAGTCACGCTGGGGGCAAGCATTGGCATATAAGACGATCAGGCAGGGCTACTACTGGCCCACTCTGCGCAAAGATGCCATCAGCTTCGCTCGAAGGTGCCGAAAGTGCCACCTTTTCGCACCTAACATCTACTCCCCAGCCAACCAACTGAAATCGGTTTTCATCCCATGGTCTTTCGCGAAATGGGGAATCGACTTGATCGGCCCATTTCCACCTGGTAGAGGCAGTGTAAAGTTTGCTGTTATAGCAGTAGACTACTATATTAAGTGGGCTGAGGCCGAAGCCCTCACAACTATAACCCAGGAAAGGATGATCAGCTTCATATGGAAAAGCCTGATCTGCAGATTCGGACTCCCACAGTCGATCATCACAGACAACGGAAGGCAGTTCGACGGTCAAAAGCTGAGAGACTTCTGCAGTTCATGGAACATCAAGAAGCACTACTCAACTCCATATCATCCCCAGTCGAACGGCCAGGTCGAGGTGGTGAACAAGATTCTAAAACACATATTGAAACTCCACCTCGAGGAAAAGAAAGGGAGCTGGGCAGACGAACTCCCGGAGGTCCTATGGTCTTATAGAACTTCCTATAGGGCTAGCACCGGGGAGACCCCGTTTGCCCTAGCCTTCGGGACTGAAGTCGTGGTCCCGGTCGAAGTCCAGAACAAGACTTGGAAGGTGGTGGGGTATGATGAAGAAAAGAATGACGAAGCCCTGACAGTAGAGAAAGATCTGATCGAAGAGACCAGAGCTTCGTCAGAAATGAAGAACACCACCTACAAGTGTAGAGCAGAAAAGTATTACAACTCTCAGGTCCGAGACCGGAAATTCAAGGTCAGAGACCTGGTATTGAGAAAGAAGTTGATGGCCCCACCAGGTGTATTCGGTTCAAACTGGGAAGGACCGTTCCAGGTCACCACAGCTTGGCCGAACGGCACTTATGACCTTAAAGACGCAGAAGGCAACCCCTCGTCATACACCTGGAGTGCGGCCCACCTGAAAAAGTTCTACCAATAGACTAGAATCTTGTAATAGACTAGTCGAAGGTTTGCATCAGAAATGTCGATGGCAACCGATGTAAATTACATTGCTATAAAAAGTCAGAAAATTTGTAAAGTCAAAGAAATTCAGAAAAATTCCAAGTGTTTGGACCTGTGCAGCTCCCCAACCAGGCGAGCTGCACCAGGTCGCCCACTGCCCCAGCGAGCTCACCAAACCAAGCTCGCCCACGTACTCGAAAATTCGCAATGCGCAAGGACCAAGGTCCCAAGCGTTGTAATTAAATAGCTCGAAGGCAAAGGCCAAAGTGCCCAAGATCGTGAAGGTACCCTTCTTAAAGGGTTGCTAAGCACCTACTGCCATAAGTTAGAAAAATTTGTGAAAAAGATGAAAAAACGTCTAAGGCAAGGTTCGTGAAACCCAATGGCCCAACGTGAATCAATCGAAGTACAGTTCGCCACCCTAAGTGGTCTAAGACGAACGATTCGCGGCCCTAAGTGGCATAAGATGAAGAATACGCACTCTCGAAACAGAGGTACAATTCGTAGTCGTAAGTGACGTAAAATGAACGATTCGCTTCTCAAAGTAGAATAAGACGAACAATTGTGTACCAGAAAAATAAACAAGAACGAGCTATTTAGAAAATTACAACGTAAAAGCGCAAAGACATAAGGAAAGAGAGTTAGACAAAAAATGCTCGGTTTCTTTTCAAAAGACACTTAGGAAATTTTCAAGGCAAAAATACTTGAAAATTCCTAAGTGTTCGAAGTATTGCTAACCACAAAGGCCGACTAGCTAGCCGTCTGTGAACTACAAAAAGCTCCTTCTGGGTGAGCTGCACGTGCCCGACGAGCTACATCTACTTAGACAAAAATAAAGGTTACAAAAAGAGCTCCTTCTAGGCGAGCTATAGAGCCTGGCGACCTACTGCGAGAAATGAAAAAGGCTATTCTAGAAAGCAAGGAAAAATGCCTAAGTGTTGGAAGGTGCGGGGGCAGCAGGCACCTCGGCAGGGGCAACGGCGACCTGGGTAGCGGTAATGACGAGCTCAGCCTCAGAAGTGATATTGCCAGTAAGCCCGCTGGCATCGAACTCGCCCAAATTCAGCATGGCGTCCCCACAGGCCTCCTGCAACTGCTCGACAAAGAGGGGGACACGTTCCTCCTCGCGGGCAACCTCCTCCACCTCGCCCAAGTTCAGCTCCGGCACCTCGACTGTTTTGATGACTTGGAAGCGGTCCGGCACAAAGTCGAGGGGAATGCCGAGCTCGGGAAGGTCGCCGATGTCCAGCTCGGCGCCATCGGGAAAGGGAACCCGGTCCAGGCAGGCCTTGAAGTCGCCCACAACTGCCTCCACCTCGTCGTCTTTGTGAGCTCGAGCCCACCACAGAGTTCGCAAAACCTTGGCATAACATTGGACGCATCCTTTGTAAGAGGCCTCAGCCTTCACGGCCGCCAGATCCGGCGAGGAGGAAGCGGCATTCCGCAGCTTGGCAACTTCATTGGCTTTCACCTACAGCTCGCCCCTCAACCTCTCGCATTCGGTATTGACACTCTTTACCAGGCCCCGCTGCAGTGCGAGGTCCTTCTTGCTAATTCCGTGACTGCCGACCTCCTGGGCGAGCTGGGCGGCGAGCTCCTCTTCCTTAGCCTTTATCCTCGCCTCCGTCTCCTGCTCGAGCCTGGCAAGCCGGCATTGGACATTCTCGAGCTGTTGAAGGGCACTTTGCTCGGCGGCCAACGATGCCTCAGCCCTTTCCTCGGTGAGCTGTGCTTGCCTCTTCGCCCTGTCAGCAGTGTCCGCCAGCGCCAACATCCTTCTATTCCTGTCGGAGCGACCCGCCTCCACTCGGCGAGCTGCTCGAGAGCTTTCTGATTGGCGAGCACCAATCTACTCGCATGATGAGCCGAGAGGAGGAGGTTCTCCTTCAGATCCTGGCTATTGATGTTCGCCACCGACGAGGTCGTCCAATGCCTGGGCCTCTCACTCACAGCATTTCGAGCTACGCCCGGAGGGAGGCCTCGCATCGACGTTAGGGAGCCAGACCGCTAGAAGGCATGCAGGGCCTTGTGGCGATTCGGGAAGGCGATTGGGGCATAACTGCGAGACCAAAAGTAGTTAGAAAATGTTAGTAAAACGAGGGATAATAGGCAATAAAGGTCGACTAGGCGAGCTACTTACTGAGCGCGGTCAGGGTCCCAGCCCAAGAGCGTGTCATCGGTGGTTTGCACCCCAAATGGAGAGGGCGAGGGGGGCGAGCTCCGGATGGGCGTGGCCGCCAGCTGGGCAGTTGATTGAGCGGAGCCCCCCTACCCTGACGTCGCCGAAGTCCTCTCGACTCGGTCGGAGTCCTCATCGACCAGGCCCGTGTACCTAGTCCTCTTGCGAGCTGGGGGATCCTCCTCGCCTGCTCGAGATCCTTCACCCCTCTGAGACCCCTTCTTCCCCCGACCTCGCTCGGAGGGGGCTACAGCTCGTCCCCCACCTCGGCCGGTCCGAGCGACCTCTGTAGCCTTGGATTTCTGGGGAGCCTTGGCTTTTTCCTTCTGGGTCCCCGACCCCCCTACCTCGCCCTTCTTGGAGGCGAGCTCCGCCTCCTTACTCGTCTCCAACGCGAGCACGGACGGCGGGGCAAGTGTGTTGGGGCGAGGTGGGCCCATTTTGAAACGCTCTTTGATGATTTGGTAGGCCTCGGGGACCTCAGCGATCGGAATGGCAATGAAGCTACCACCTGCACAAAAACTACGAATGTCAGCGTAATGAGCGAGCTACCCCCCCCATAGGCGAGCTTCAAAGAGTTAAACATGGGAGCTCGGGACCTTGGATATCGAGGTGGTGCGGCAGTGTAAGGAGCCCGGTGAGCCGCAGGCAATGGTGCGCGCACAGGTGGGCGACCTGCCCATCCTTCTCGCTTCTCAAACAGCAGATGGCACGCACCACGTCGAACTGGGTCGATACCTTAGGCGTGCCCCTGCTGGATTTGTAGCGCTTCGGAACTGCAAAAAGAAAGAAAATTAGAATTAGTATATCTAATTCAACCCACACACACCGAAATAGGTGACCTACTGCTGGCTTCCCCATATCCCTCCGGAGTGGGAATACGGTCACCCCGTCCATGGTATGTGCTGGAGGCTCGCCAATCTCCGCCTATGAAGAAAAACTGCTTCTTCCAATCACAGACTTTATTAGGCAGGTCCCCGAGAAATTTTTCCCCTGGGCGAGCTTTCAAATAATAATATCCCGTGCCGTCCTGCTTGGTTACAACGAAGAGCTCGCCCAGGTCCGCCGAGGTCATCGCGTTCTCGTAGCCCTCCAATCCGAAGACGGTCAGGGCGGCGAAAAGGTTGCTCCATGCATTCGGGGTGAGCTGGGTGATGGCTAAGTTATTATCGGCAAGGTATTGGCCGATAATCGGGTGCAATGGCAATGTAAGTCCGGCCCTCAGGACATCAACGTTCAATGCGGTCATCCCCTCAGGAGGTGCGTCGGCCCGCTCATTCTTCGTTGGAGCATACATGAAGATGTCCAGCGGGATGCGATACTCCCTGCGTATGATGGGTAGATCGCATTCGTCAATAAGGTTCACCACCTCGCCAGCCTTGTAATCAGATGGGGCAACTTCCTCTAGGTCGGCGAGGTCAACGGGGGTATCCGGTCCGGACAGGGGAAGCTCGCCGCATACTCGGCGACATACTCGTTCCAATCGAATGGATGAACAACCTGGGTAGGAACCTGGTACTCAACCAGCTGGGGTTCCGGGAAACCGATACGACGGAACCATTCGAGCGTAACTTCTTCCAGGTCGCCACCCTCCTCGCCGACCTCGGCGGTGTCCTCATCGACCTCCTCGGGTCCTTCGTTGCCACTGGCAACTCTTTTCTCTTGAGCGACCTAACCACCTTCCTCCCACACCTCGCGGTATACGGCGCTGGAGGCTCTTTCCTTCGGATCGGGACGTAGCTCGCCGGTGACCTGGCGAGCTACCGAGGTCGCCTCGGAGCTGGAGCCGATCTCCACGTACGGAACCCGAGTTGGCTCATCCTCAATTATTGGCCGTTTGTCAGGGTTCTGGTCCGAAAGGGTCCTACTCGAGGAGTGTGTCGACATGGTCTCAAAGGAGTCCAAAGGGTTCTTGGTAGAGTCCAATAATCTGAAGTCAAGGAAGTCCAAAGGGTTCCCAGTGCAACCCACAGTCCAAAATCCAGTAATCCCGAAGAAACGAAAGAAAATCAAGTAAAAAGCAGAAGAAAAGAGAAGAAAGATCGAATCCTACCTTGAAGAGCCTTCGAAAATCCATCGAACACAAGAAAAATCGGTCGCCTGGAAAGCTCTGAAAATTCGAAATGCAGAAAGTGAGAAAATGGATCTACTTCCCCCTCTTTATAGACGTCGGGGCGAGGTGCGATATTCAGGAAGTGCGGGGACTCGTTTGCAAAATATTTGAAAGTTGACATGATGGTGGGCGGGAACCGACGCCTCAAAAGACGTGCATGACTCCTGGGTTCCCGCACCACGTCGGCCAAAATCAACCGCCCTGGTCGAGCTCGCCTAGCTCGGCGATCACCCAGGGATAGTTCGCCGAAATTCAAATTCTCCAGCTCGCCCACACATTTGACGAAGTCATGATGCGTGCGAGCTGGGGGGCAAATGTTGGACTGACGAACTAACACAATTAGCATGTGGATAATCACCGAGGTTTGGCAGGT
>JAPKLY010005848.1:821-12086 GCA_026898435.1 Prunella vulgaris | reverse complement strand
TCAGTTCACCTGAATCCTGTAAGTCCGAAGCAAAAAGGTAACACATACTGAGCTGAATGACCTTTCAGGCTGTGCTGAATGCACATAGGACCTGACTTAGGCCTTGGTTCAGTTCACCTGAATCATGTCAGTCCAAAGCAGAAGGTTATTTATGCTATGGGACAAGAGACAAAAAGAATGTCAGTAAGACTCCATTAAGGCACACGTTAGTACTGAGTTATTGCAAGAGACTCAGAGCATTGAATGTACGAGGAAGGATAAATGTCTGAAGGTCAACTAGCCGTTATAGCGGAGAACCAATGATCTTTCGACACGTAAGCACGGAGTCTGCGCAGCATTTAATACGACATTTAATGCGTCTCAAAAGGTTGCAGGTGATGTGACAACTTGCCAGAATAAGCATGGCGGGTAGGTCGAACAGTATTTCTAGCCTGCAATCTACCTAAAATAGGAAAGATTTGATTTGATCTCCTCCAACGGATCTATTTTGAATCTTGCCTATAAATATGGAGAACCTTGCACCCATTCAAGGTTAACGGGAAATTTCCAAGAGAACTCTCAAGAATCCAAGAACACAAAGCATATAAAAAACAACACTCTGCAATTAAATTTCCCTAGTGTTGTAGTAGGATTCACTCTGTATTTGCTTAGATCGATAGCTCTATTATTTAGCACTGATTTGTATTGCTAGAGCTATCTTAGTTGGAAACCAGAATACCAAACCTCTCAAAGTGTGAGATAGGTTGGTTAGAAGGACTGGGACTTGTAAAACGCCCAGGGGTCAGTTCCTAAGAGAGGAAGTTGGCTACTCGTGTCCCTTGGCACGTAAAACCCAAGTACCTATCCTCAGGGTTTTGAGGATAGCTTCCTGTTAAATCAGGTCGTGGACGTAGGAGTTGGTTATCTCCGAACCACGTTAAAAAGTCCCCTGTGTACTGATTTACTATTTTGTTCAGGATCATAAATGTCATCATATTAAACTGAACATACTGCATTAGTTTTAACTTCAGGACTGAATCAATCATCCTGAATCTGAATACTGTGCACTCAGCCTTAACCACCAATTTACTAAGCAACTCAGAGAAAACGTTTTCAGAAACTAAAACGAGTAGAATCTAAGGGCTCACTTTCCGCACGTACTCTGACTCACTGAGATAGTAGTCCAACTGACTCGCTTCCGAGCAGTCAGTAGGTTTGTTATCTCTACTGAGCCTCCGAGCACTTAACTCACACTCAGCTTATCTGACTCAGTACTGAACCGTTCCTGCTGCCCCTGCGGACATTCAGCATACTGAGTACTTCAGAGAATTCTGACTGAGTGCGTTAGAGCATTTTTCTGAGTCTTTCAGAAAAATCTGACATCAGTGTATTCCCCCCCATACACTGATTTAACTCATTTCGGGACCAACAAGTGGTATCAGAGCAGTGGTTCAAAAGATCACTGACTTTGTTTATCAACAGTTTCTGAGGAGAAACTTTTGGTGGTCTACTGAACTGATCTTGTTTCTGAAAAATTGCATATCATGGCATCAGGTTCTAAACTCCTCGAGGGCAATCTTCCTGAATTCTCTATTGACAACTATGATTATTGGAAATTCAGGGTACTCGCACATCTCTATTCTATCCATGATCAGATGCCACAGGTGATTGAACATGGCCCAATCAGATTTATGAGAAATCTTCAGACGACTTGGCCAGTTGCTGGCAATGTCCCTGTTCCAGCCGCCGGAGATGAAGTAGTGGAGAGGTCCGCGCTTAATTCTGATCAGATTAAGCAAATAGGACTGGATAATGTTGCCAAGAACATTATACTCCACACCGTTTCTTACGAGAACTCGGTCAGGCTGATGCATCTGAGGACAGCTAAGGAGATCTGGGATACCCTGAGGGAGATGAGCGAAGGTTCTGAAAAGATTAAAGAAAACAAGAGAGATCTCGCTATCAGGAAGTTTGAGGCCTTCAAGATGCTAGAGGGAGAGTCCATCGATCAGATGGAAGCTCGGTTCATTAAGATGATGAACGAGCTAGCAACCCTTGGGAAGGAGTTTCCCAAGAGGGAGGTGTCTTCTAAAATCCTGAACTGTCTCCCTGAAAGATGGGACACAGGAGTAATTTTGTTGAAAAACACTCAGGACCTTACAAACATCACTCACTCACACCTATTCTCTGAGTTAAAGACTCTAGAATTTGACCTCGATAAGAGGAAGAAGATGGGTGTTGTCAGTGAGGAAGTTAGTGAGGAGAAGACATCTGAAAAGGAAAAGAGCGTGACTTTTAAAGCTACTCCTGAGCCTGAGGCTGGATCTGGCTCCAAGTCTCTAAAAGACATGAACAAAGATGAGCTAGCCTTGGAGTACAGCCTGATGGCACGGCGATTTGAGAAACTGAACTCTCGTTTCGGCAGGTATAAGAAATTTTATACTGACACCCGTGATCGCAGGTACTCCAGCCCCAGGAGATCTAGCCCCTGGAGAGAAGAAAGAAGAGGTTCAGATTCCAGGAGGGATCGCAATGAGCCTGAGCGATGCAGAGATGAAAAGAGGAGAGAGGATGAGCCCAGAAGATCCAGCTCCAAACCTGAAAGATCATTAGGGAGCAGGAGGGACTCCTCTGATAAAAGGTACACTGACAAGAAGCCTTCTTCTGATGCAGATCAGTGCTACCACTGCAAAAAGTCCGGACACTATCAGTATGATTGTCCCGAGCTCAGTGCTCGTGAGCGAGAAGATCGGAGAGCTAAAAGAGAGCTCAGGGCTTCAGACCGGAGAGCGTTGCTAGCTGAGGATTCCTCAGATTCAGATGGTCCTGGACGCCGGTCTCCTGAACTCTTTTCAGATGAGGAGTATGATGACCTCTGCCTGATGGCAGATGATGAGGTATGTTCTTCTGCCTCTTCTCCTGATCACGCACCTGAGTTTAGCTCAGATTCAGTAGGAGAACTCGACCTTCAGCTCGCCCTAGAGCAATTGATGGTTGACTTCTCAAGGCTGCAGGAGACTCACACTCACACAGTGGATGTGAACGCACAACTGAGTGAGAAGAACGATCGGTTAACTGAGTCTCTCAGAGTAAGAGATACTGAGGAAGCCCTCAGATTAGTACATCTACAGGAGGAGCTACTTAATGCTAAGAATAAGCATGATGAAGCTCCACTGGAGGTAGAAAGACTGAAGGGTGTCATCAGATCGCTGATTGAGACTCGTGATACTGATTTGTTCCTTGCTCAGGAACAACTGATAATTGAGCGAACTGCCTTAAGAATGATGCTCGAAACTGAGTGGCAAGCTCGCCTTTGTGCTGAGCAAACCGCTTGGGATCTTGAGCTGATATCAAAAGATAAAGCTCATTCAGAATTAGTGCTTCAATACACCACTGAAATTGAGGCCCTGAAAGAAACCAATGGGCATCTTGAAGTCAAGCTGAAGAAGTTATACACATCTACCCAAGTGGTTGATGAGTTGACAAATTTCTCTCAGCTAACTGATGGTGCTAAAGCTGGGTTAGGCTATAATGCCTCAAAAGACCCAAAGGGCAAGAAAAAGAGAGGTGCTTCAGGAAGTAACTCTCAGAAAAAGTTTGTCTCTGCCCTAACTGATGACAAGAGCTTCAGTGTTGCTCATCAGAACAAAGGCAAAGGGAAGGAGAAAATGCCTGCTGAACCTGTCAGGCAAAGGACTGAGAAACTAAGACAAAAACCTAAGGAAAAGGTCAAAGTTTCTCATTCTGAGTCTAGGAAGACAGACCAAAGGAACTCCAAGGTCCAGCCTAGGAATCCTGAAACTGGGAAGAATTTTGTTCCTAGCACTTCTCAGGCCCAACCTAGAAATGTTCAGAACAAAAGGAACTCAGGACAAAGGAGACCTCAGGCAAGACCTAGGACTACTGAGGTTCAGACTTCTCAGACAGGGCACAGAACCCATCAGGAGCGTCCCAATTCTCTAAGAAGAAGGACAAACCAGGTGGTTTCTGAAAGGCAATGGAGACCTGACTCCAGAAACACTCAGACCAGACCTCATGTGCCAAGAGGTCAGGCCAGAGCTGCTCCTTCTCAGGACAGACTTCAGCCCAATGCACCCAGGTCAAGAAGAAACAGGAGGCCCACCCCCAGAAATCAAACTAGGGCTCCTGTATCTCAGGCTGACACCCATACACCCTCAACTTCCCAGGCACAAAGGAAGAAGAGAACTGTGTATGTTGACATTTCAGGGAAACAGGTCTACACTTCTGATGCTGTCAGAATTGTCAGACAAATCTGGATCCCGAAGGGTATGACTGACTCAGTAGGACCCAATACGAGATGGGTACCTGAGGCCTGATTCTTTTCAGGTCACTGCGGGCTATAAGAAGAAGAAGGAGGATCTGATGAAGGACTGGTACTTGGACTCAGGATGTTCCAGGCACATGACCGGATTTCGTGATCTCCTTCAGGATTATGTAGCTCAAGAAGGCCCGCAGGTAACCTTTGGTGATAACTCTAAGGGTTTCACCAGAGGATTCGGAACCCTTGTTATTAACTCTGTCCGTGTTATGAATGTATCATATGTTGAAGGACTGAGACATAACTTGCTCTCGGTTAGTCAGTTTTGTGACCGAGGATATAGTGTAGAATTTACATCTAACATGTGTCTCGTAAAGGACAAATCTACACTGCAGGTTCTGATTACAGGAGTCAGGAGGGGCAATGTATATTTTGCTGACTTCAAGAGCAGCCCTCCTGAAACCTGTCTGGTCACTAAGAGCTCCTCTGAGCTCAGTTGGCTTTGGCATAAACGTCTGAGTCATTTAAACTTCAAGATTATTAACAAAATCTCTAGACTTTCTCTTGTAGATGGTCTGCCAAATGAAGTTTTTAGCAAAGACCACGTGTGCGGAGCGTGTCAGGAAGGCAAGCAAACTAAAGCCTCATTCAAGGTGAAGGAAGCCTTCTCTACTGACAAAGTGCTTCAGCTCCTGCACATGGATCTCTTTGGTCCAGTAACTCCTGTCAGCATAAATGGTAGGAAATATACCCTTGTTGTTGTTGATGACTATTCCAGGTACACATGGGTTATTTTCTTGCTGAACAAGAAGGAGACACAGGTCAAGCTTCCTGAGTTACTCAAGCAATTGAGTACTGAACAGGGTCAGAGCATTGTCAGGATTCGATCAGATCGAGGAACCGAATTTGTAAACTCTATTATAACTGACTATTGTACTAACCATGGTATAGCTCATGAGACTTCTGCAGCTAGGACCCCTCAGCAGAATGGGGTAGCTGAAAGGAGGAATCATACCCTGAAGGAAGCTGCCAGGACCATGTTGGCTGAATCAGGACTGCCCAAGAAGTACTGGGCTGAAGCAATCAACACTGCTTGCTACACTCAGAACCGATCTATGCTGAACAAACAACATGCTCAGACACCCTATGAGACTTGGAACAAGAGAAAACCTCGCATCTCTTATTTCCATATATTTGGGTGTAAGTGTTTCATCCCTAACAATGGAAAAGACCAGCTGAAAGCCTTTGATAGTAAATCTGATGAGGGAGTTTTCTTAGGATACTCCTCAGTCAGTAAAGCTTTCAGGGTGTATAACTGTCGGACCCTTTGTGTGGAGGAAACACCTCATGTTGTGTTTGATGAGACTGCATCAGTGCATAGGAAACAGGTTCCAAGTCCTGACACTGAGGGAATTACCAAAAGGGTAACAAGACTGAGTCTGAAGAATCCTGAATTCAAGATCAAACTTGTCAGTGCTCCCAAGGGATGGGATGATGATGATGAAGATCAGGATGGACTTCAGGCCAACCCTCAGCAAGCCCCTGCCTCGAAAAATGTTGAGTCTCAGACGGAGGGACAGACTCAACCTGAGGTACGTACTGTCGGTGATGATGCTTTTGCACCTGAGACAGTTACTGAGTCCAACACTGTAGGGGGAAACAATTTCTCTGATATTGGTCAACCCTCAGGAAATGACTCAGTATCCCCTGTTCTTGCTCGTTCCGCTTCTTTGCCTATTATTATTGAGACTAATGTTTCAGGATCAGGCAATGGAACTTCAGTAGCTCCCAGTGCTCCAGTCAGCAGGAGGCGATGGCTAGATGATCACTCATTGGCTGATATCATTGGAGATATCAATGAGGGGGTCAGGACGAGGTTGTCCTTTGGTGAAAGCGCTATGTTTTGTTGCTTTCTGAGTGATCAGGAACCTACAAGCATAGAAGAAGCTCTAGCTGATCCCAACTGGATCCTAGCCATGCAGGATGAGCTCAATCAGTTTGAGCGGAATCGGGTTTGGGAGTTAGTGGATAGACCTAGGCGTCAACATGTTATTGGCACCAAATGGGTTTTCAAGAACAAGAGGGATGAGAAGAATGTTGTTGTCAGAAATAAGGCCAGACTTGTAGCAAAAGGTTACTCTCAGGCCGAAGGTATCGACTATGATGAGACCTTTGCTCCAGTCGCAAAATTAGAAGCAATCAGGTTGTTTCTGGCTTATGCAACATTCAAGAAATTCAAAGTGTATCAGATGGACGTAAAGAGTGCTTTTCTGAATGGTGTACTGAATGAGGAGGTGTATGTTGAGCAACCTCCTGGATTCGAAGTTGGTTATAAAGTATACCACCTGAAGAAAGCCCTTTATGGCCTGAAGCAAGCTCCGAGAGCTTGGTATGATACATTATCCCAATTCCTGATAGACCACGGGTTCGTGAAAGGAACAGTGGACAGGACCGTCTTCCGGATCACCGAAGGGGAAGACATTCTCTTGGTTCAGATTTATGTGGATGACATAATATTTGGATCTCCTAATCTGAAGCTTTGTGAGAAATTTTCCAAGCTGATGACTGGGAAATTTGAGATGTCAATGATGGGAGAAATGAATTTCTTTCTGGGTCTCCAGGTCAGGCAAACTGACTCCGGAATTTTCATCAATCGGTCCAAGTATGCGAGGGACTTGATTCAGAAATTTGGAGTTCAGTCCAGCAGAGTCTCACGCATTCCCATGAACACGAATGAGAAGCTGGATCCTGACAAAGAAGGAGCCTCAGTAAATCAGACTGAATATAGGGCACTGATAGGATCTTTATTATATCTGACTGCTAGTCGTCCTGACATCACTTATGCAGTTGGAGTTTGTGCAAGGTATCAGTCTGATCCAAAGAAAAGTCATCTAGAGAGTGCAAAAAAGATTCCGAAATACCTAAGAGGTACAGTCAACTTAGGACTTTGGTATCCCTCTGATGACAACCTAGAACTGACTGGCTATTCAGACGCTGATTATGGAGGCTGTAGACTTGATAGGAAATCAACTACAGGCACATGTCAGTTTCTAGGGAGTAAACTGATCTCTTGGTTTTCTAAGAAGCAAACCAGTGTTGCAACGTTTACTACTGAGGCTGAGTATATGGCGGCAGGCAGTTGTTGCTCTCAGATTCTTTGGCTGAAACAACAACTGAGAGACTACCAAGTTGAGGCCACTGAAGTCCCAATTTATTGTGACAATAATAGTGCCATCGCCATATCCCAAAACCCAGTCTTACATACTAGGTGTAAGCATGTAGACATCAGGCATCACTTTATCAGAGATCATGTTGAGAAGAAGGACATCAGGATGGAGAGAGTCCCTACTGAAAAACAGAGAGCTGACATCCTGACTAAGGCTTTGCCTGAAACCAGGTTTGTTGAGTTATCAGTAGAGTTAGGACTCCTTGACCCAGGCTTAGGTGATTCAGTTTGAATCTCTGATAAGAATGCACAAGGTCAGGGGGAATAACTCATATGGACTCAGGATGAAGGGAACTCAGAGAGAATATGAATGGTTGTAGGAGGAACATTCAGTACAAAATGGATGATCAGTATAGATTGACTAAGGTTCAGGACACAGAATTTAGGGCTTGTCACCCTGATAGGCCAATAAGTGGTATCAGTCAGAATACATATCTGACTGACTGGTATGTTTCCTGATTTTTGTCTAGTCATCTAATATTGCGTGCATTATCCTTTTCACTGTGCTGCTTTGTCAAATCAATTTAATTTGCCAAATGATCCCAGCCGTTCGTTTTAATATTCGGTTTTTATTTAATTCAAATTGTTTGAAATAAATACGGACATGCTCTAATGTGCATTTAATGCACTGTGGGCGGGAACAGTTATCAATAAAATTTTGACCAATTATCTTTGAAGAACCGAAAAGGCAAAATACTTTTTACTGCTCAAATCGTGTCCTTTGAATTCCATAGGTCACAATTTTCTAAACCGTCCGATTAAAACCGAATTTCTTTCTATAAATAAGAGAAGATCGTGTTGATAAAACTTTTATGCACCCAATATTTTCTTAACTTATCTTCTCTAAAAACCGATTTCCTTCAAATCTCTCAAAATCTTCCATGGCTACACCCTCTGCAGATACCTTTTTTGGAAACCTTTTCCATCTAAGAAATGAAATACACTATGAGCCTTATGGGGATTTTTCTTCTAACCAACCCGATATTATGCCTGTGCGAGACCTATTTGATAATGCAGGTCTTCTGCAGTTCGTCACTGCAAAGCCACAGAGACTCCACCCCAGACTCATTGCTGCCTTCTACCTGAAGATGGCGAAGAACAAAGTCTCCCAGGAGTGGGAAACTTGTATTCCCTTGACCGCCTGTGAGTAGGGGAAGGATGGTGAGGAGCAGATGGTCAGGAGGTGGGTCACCTTCAACGTTAGGGAGAAGATTAAGGAGGTTTTTAATCTTCCCAACAAAGGACGAAGCCCAGTGGAGTATGGGTTTGGGAATGAGAAGGATTTTCTCCAGTCCCTGTGTGATGGAGATGTCGTGCTGAAGTCCGGCCTGAATAAATCAGTCTTGAGGACTGAAAGCCATCACTTCTTCGACCTGACGAGTCAGGGAGTGATGGGCATTGCTGGAGGATTGGATCAGATCTCCAGGCCGAAGCTGTTCACAATGATGGCTATTTCCGACACCCCTCTGCATAATTTTGACTGGGAGGGTCACTTCCTCCAAATGCTGGTGGCTGAGACCAGCAAGATCAAGTACTCGTCAGAGGGGCAGGCGACTTTTGAGGCCAAGATGCATTTTGGCACCAAGATCTCCATGCTCTTGGAGACTCTGGATCTCGGTGATGTGGATCAGGCTCAATCACTCGAGGTCCCAGCGAAAATCCATCTCTTCAGAGCATATTCCGATGATGCTGGCATAAGGAGAAGGCCTCGGACTCAGAAGAAGAAGGCCCAGGCAAGCAAGACTGGGAAAGTCCAGGCTCAGGCAGGCAAATCTTCAGAGTCTGATACAGTAAAACCAGCGGAGGATAAATCCGAGACCCTCAGACCCAAGCAACAAAAGCTGACATTTCTCTACTCTGGGTCAGCTGGGCGAAAGAAGAAGGTTCAGGAGATGCAATCTGCTGAATCTGTTGAGAAGGAATCAGCTCAGGCGCAGGATTCTGCGGAAGCTGTTGAGAAGGAACCAGCTCAGGCGCAGGAGTCTGCTGAATCTGTTGAGAAGGAACCAGCTCAGGCGCAGGCTGTTCCTGAACTTGCCCCAATTGCATCCCCTGAACCCAACGAACTGATCCTCACTATTGCTGAAGCCTATCAGACTTTGGGTCAGGAAGAGCCTGCTCAGGAAGGAGGAGTTGAGCAAGAGGCTGCTGAACCAGTTCAGGCTGAAGCACCATGGCCTTTCCCTGCTCCCGATGTAAACAGTCTATCAGATTTTGAAATAGTTGCAAGGGGAGAGGCTGCTGAGATGGTGGAAAGGAGATTCCCTGATCTTACTGAGGCTCAGAAGGAGGCAGTTGTGCAACTCCGCACTTTTGCTATGATCAGAAATGCTACTTGGTCAGAGCTCAGCCAGCTAGGAGAGTCCAGAGGATGGGACTGCATTGCTGATTTAGAAGCCGCCCTCTTTGATCATTTTGGTGTTAACTCTTTACATCAACTGATCAAAATGGTGGATTTTATGAGAACAATTCGCAAAATATATCCTGAGCCCGAGACTCAGTTGGCTGAAGTGAAGGGAAAGGAGAAGGAAGCAGAAACGGAGGTGATTGTGATTGCTGATGACGATCAGCAAGGTGGCACTGAGGGAGTCAGTGCACCGGCCGATGATGCACCCCTTGGACCCGGGGCAGCGGAGGCTTCAGGAGAGGGTCGAACAGGTCTTATCCGAGTTTGAGGAAACTGGATCACCCCAGCGGCTATGTTCACTGAAAATTCCTCACGAGCTCTTTCGAATATGCACAGAAGGGTAATTCTCGTTGAGCGAAAGGCAATCAGGGTTGATAAAGATTCCAGAACTCTGTATAAAAAGATGAAAAGGATAGATAGAGACCTGAATGATATGACCACTGATGTGCATGCAGCAATTGATTTCTTTGGCGAAGCTCGGACTGAAATCAATGTAGAACTAACTGCCATTTCAGAGCAAGCCAAGGATGCCATTCAGAACTGCAATCAGATGGTATCAGATGTGCAGACTCAGTAGGAGACTAAACTTGCCAACTTTCTGGATCAACAACTGTCTGAAAAGGTTGATCAACTGGTTGAAGAGAAATTGGTCAAGTTAAGAACTGATCTGAAGGAGGACCTGCTGAGGGAGTTGTCTGCACAGGAGAAGGAGAAAATTGCATCTGCCCTAGACTCAAGGATGCAGAACTTCGAAGGTCGACTGAAGGCTGCACACAATTCAGCCGTTGATCAGCTTAGTATCGGCCTGAGAGGGATGGTGGGGCAGATTGGGCAATTGCAGGTAAAGCAGACTGAGATGGATAGTCAGTTCAATCTTTTGGCGGAGTCAGTGGATGAAGTTGTCAGACGTATTAATGACGATGATGCCAAAAAGGGGGAAGAAGGGAAGAAGCAAATTGCCACTACTGGCAAAGCTAAGAAGAAGAACTTTCCCCTGGAACTGAAGGCTGCGGATAGAAAGAGGACTAGATCCGTAGCCGCCATCGAAACTGCTGAAGGCTCAGATCCGAAGAAGTTGAGATCCTCTGAAGATCCGGCTCTCGAGCCTTTATATAAGGAGATGGAGGAACAAATAATGCCATCTGGGCTGACCACTCAGAAGAAATTGGTGATGACTGATGCTGAAAAGATAGCAAAAATGAAAGAAATTTCGATGCTCAGTCAGATCCAGCGCCTAAAAGAATCTAATGAGTATCTGACTTCCCAGGTCCAGAAGAAGAAATCTGTATCATCTGGATCTCGGACAAAGACTCAGAGGAAGATTGCAGTCAGTTCAGATCAAAGTCATCCTCCATCGAAGTTTGTTGAAGACTT
>JAPKLY010005847.1:821-12086 GCA_026898435.1 Prunella vulgaris | reverse complement strand
TCAGTTCACCTGAATCCTGTAAGTCCGAAGCAAAAAGGTAACACATACTGAGCTGAATGACCTTTCAGGCTGTGCTGAATGCACATAGGACCTGACTTAGGCCTTGGTTCAGTTCACCTGAATCATGTCAGTCCAAAGCAGAAGGTTATTTATGCTATGGGACAAGAGACAAAAAGAATGTCAGTAAGACTCCATTAAGGCACACGTTAGTACTGAGTTATTGCAAGAGACTCAGAGCATTGAATGTACGAGGAAGGATAAATGTCTGAAGGTCAACTAGCCGTTATAGCGGAGAACCAATGATCTTTCGACACGTAAGCACGGAGTCTGCGCAGCATTTAATACGACATTTAATGCGTCTCAAAAGGTTGCAGGTGATGTGACAACTTGCCAGAATAAGCATGGCGGGTAGGTCGAACAGTATTTCTAGCCTGCAATCTACCTAAAATAGGAAAGATTTGATTTGATCTCCTCCAACGGATCTATTTTGAATCTTGCCTATAAATATGGAGAACCTTGCACCCATTCAAGGTTAACGGGAAATTTCCAAGAGAACTCTCAAGAATCCAAGAACACAAAGCATATCATAAACAACACTCTGCAATTAAATTTCCCTAGTGTTGTAGTAGGATTCACTCTGTATTTGCTTAGATCGATAGCTCTATTATTTAGCACTGATTTGTATTGCTAGAGCTATCTTAGTTGGAAACCAGAATACCAAACCTCTCAAAGTGTGAGATAGGTTGGTTAGAAGGACTGGGACTTGTAAAACGCCCAGGGGTCAGTTCCTAAGAGAGGAAGTTGGCTACTCGTGTCCCTTGGCACGTAAAACCCAAGTACCTATCCTCAGGGTTTTGAGGATAGCTTCCTGTTAAATCAGGTCGTGGACGTAGGAGTTGGTTATCTCCGAACCACGTTAAAAAGTCCCCTGTGTACTGATTTACTATTTTGTTCAGGATCATAAATGTCATCATATTAAACTGAACATACTGCATTAGTTTTAACTTCAGGACTGAATCAATCATCCTGAATCTGAATACTGTGCACTCAGCCTTAACCACCAATTTACTAAGCAACTCAGAGAAAACGTTTTCAGAAACTAAAACGAGTAGAATCTAAGGGCTCACTTTCCGCACGTACTCTGACTCACTGAGATAGTAGTCCAACTGACTCGCTTCCGAGCAGTCAGTAGGTTTGTTATCTCTACTGAGCCTCCGAGCACTTAACTCACACTCAGCTTATCTGACTCAGTACTGAACCGTTCCTGCTGCCCCTGCGGACATTCAGCATACTGAGTACTTCAGAGAATTCTGACTGAGTGCGTTAGAGCATTTTTCTGAGTCTTTCAGAAAAATCTGACATCAGTGTATTCCCCCCCATACACTGATTTAACTCATTTCGGGACCAACAAGTGGTATCAGAGCAGTGGTTCAAAAGATCACTGACTTTGTTTATCAACAGTTTCTGAGGAGAAACTTTTGGTGGTCTACTGAACTGATCTTGTTTCTGAAAAATTGCATATCATGGCATCAGGTTCTAAACTCCTCGAGGGCAATCTTCCTGAATTCTCTATTGACAACTATGATTATTGGAAATTCAGGGTACTCGCACATCTCTATTCTATCCATGATCAGATGCCACAGGTGATTGAACATGGCCCAATCAGATTTATGAGAAATCTTCAGACGACTTGGCCAGTTGCTGGCAATGTCCCTGTTCCAGCCGCCGGAGATGAAGTAGTGGAGAGGTCCGCGCTTAATTCTGATCAGATTAAGCAAATAGGACTGGATAATGTTGCCAAGAACATTATACTCCACACCGTTTCTTACGAGAACTCGGTCAGGCTGATGCATCTGAGGACAGCTAAGGAGATCTGGGATACCCTGAGGGAGATGAGCGAAGGTTCTGAAAAGATTAAAGAAAACAAGAGAGATCTCGCTATCAGGAAGTTTGAGGCCTTCAAGATGCTAGAGGGAGAGTCCATCGATCAGATGGAAGCTCGGTTCATTAAGATGATGAACGAGCTAGCAACCCTTGGGAAGGAGTTTCCCAAGAGGGAGGTGTCTTCTAAAATCCTGAACTGTCTCCCTGAAAGATGGGACACAGGAGTAATTTTGTTGAAAAACACTCAGGACCTTACAAACATCACTCACTCACACCTATTCTCTGAGTTAAAGACTCTAGAATTTGACCTCGATAAGAGGAAGAAGATGGGTGTTGTCAGTGAGGAAGTTAGTGAGGAGAAGACATCTGAAAAGGAAAAGAGCGTGACTTTTAAAGCTACTCCTGAGCCTGAGGCTGGATCTGGCTCCAAGTCTCTAAAAGACATGAACAAAGATGAGCTAGCCTTGGAGTACAGCCTGATGGCACGGCGATTTGAGAAACTGAACTCTCGTTTCGGCAGGTATAAGAAATTTTATACTGACACCCGTGATCGCAGGTACTCCAGCCCCAGGAGATCTAGCCCCTGGAGAGAAGAAAGAAGAGGTTCAGATTCCAGGAGGGATCGCAATGAGCCTGAGCGATGCAGAGATGAAAAGAGGAGAGAGGATGAGCCCAGAAGATCCAGCTCCAAACCTGAAAGATCATTAGGGAGCAGGAGGGACTCCTCTGATAAAAGGTACACTGACAAGAAGCCTTCTTCTGATGCAGATCAGTGCTACCACTGCAAAAAGTCCGGACACTATCAGTATGATTGTCCCGAGCTCAGTGCTCGTGAGCGAGAAGATCGGAGAGCTAAAAGAGAGCTCAGGGCTTCAGACCGGAGAGCGTTGCTAGCTGAGGATTCCTCAGATTCAGATGGTCCTGGACGCCGGTCTCCTGAACTCTTTTCAGATGAGGAGTATGATGACCTCTGCCTGATGGCAGATGATGAGGTATGTTCTTCTGCCTCTTCTCCTGATCACGCACCTGAGTTTAGCTCAGATTCAGTAGGAGAACTCGACCTTCAGCTCGCCCTAGAGCAATTGATGGTTGACTTCTCAAGGCTGCAGGAGACTCACACTCACACAGTGGATGTGAACGCACAACTGAGTGAGAAGAACGATCGGTTAACTGAGTCTCTCAGAGTAAGAGATACTGAGGAAGCCCTCAGATTAGTACATCTACAGGAGGAGCTACTTAATGCTAAGAATAAGCATGATGAAGCTCCACTGGAGGTAGAAAGACTGAAGGGTGTCATCAGATCGCTGATTGAGACTCGTGATACTGATTTGTTCCTTGCTCAGGAACAACTGATAATTGAGCGAACTGCCTTAAGAATGATGCTCGAAACTGAGTGGCAAGCTCGCCTTTGTGCTGAGCAAACCGCTTGGGATCTTGAGCTGATATCAAAAGATAAAGCTCATTCAGAATTAGTGCTTCAATACACCACTGAAATTGAGGCCCTGAAAGAAACCAATGGGCATCTTGAAGTCAAGCTGAAGAAGTTATACACATCTACCCAAGTGGTTGATGAGTTGACAAATTTCTCTCAGCTAACTGATGGTGCTAAAGCTGGGTTAGGCTATAATGCCTCAAAAGACCCAAAGGGCAAGAAAAAGAGAGGTGCTTCAGGAAGTAACTCTCAGAAAAAGTTTGTCTCTGCCCTAACTGATGACAAGAGCTTCAGTGTTGCTCATCAGAACAAAGGCAAAGGGAAGGAGAAAATGCCTGCTGAACCTGTCAGGCAAAGGACTGAGAAACTAAGACAAAAACCTAAGGAAAAGGTCAAAGTTTCTCATTCTGAGTCTAGGAAGACAGACCAAAGGAACTCCAAGGTCCAGCCTAGGAATCCTGAAACTGGGAAGAATTTTGTTCCTAGCACTTCTCAGGCCCAACCTAGAAATGTTCAGAACAAAAGGAACTCAGGACAAAGGAGACCTCAGGCAAGACCTAGGACTACTGAGGTTCAGACTTCTCAGACAGGGCACAGAACCCATCAGGAGCGTCCCAATTCTCTAAGAAGAAGGACAAACCAGGTGGTTTCTGAAAGGCAATGGAGACCTGACTCCAGAAACACTCAGACCAGACCTCATGTGCCAAGAGGTCAGGCCAGAGCTGCTCCTTCTCAGGACAGACTTCAGCCCAATGCACCCAGGTCAAGAAGAAACAGGAGGCCCACCCCCAGAAATCAAACTAGGGCTCCTGTATCTCAGGCTGACACCCATACACCCTCAACTTCCCAGGCACAAAGGAAGAAGAGAACTGTGTATGTTGACATTTCAGGGAAACAGGTCTACACTTCTGATGCTGTCAGAATTGTCAGACAAATCTGGATCCCGAAGGGTATGACTGACTCAGTAGGACCCAATACGAGATGGGTACCTGAGGCCTGATTCTTTTCAGGTCACTGCGGGCTATAAGAAGAAGAAGGAGGATCTGATGAAGGACTGGTACTTGGACTCAGGATGTTCCAGGCACATGACCGGATTTCGTGATCTCCTTCAGGATTATGTAGCTCAAGAAGGCCCGCAGGTAACCTTTGGTGATAACTCTAAGGGTTTCACCAGAGGATTCGGAACCCTTGTTATTAACTCTGTCCGTGTTATGAATGTATCATATGTTGAAGGACTGAGACATAACTTGCTCTCGGTTAGTCAGTTTTGTGACCGAGGATATAGTGTAGAATTTACATCTAACATGTGTCTCGTAAAGGACAAATCTACACTGCAGGTTCTGATTACAGGAGTCAGGAGGGGCAATGTATATTTTGCTGACTTCAAGAGCAGCCCTCCTGAAACCTGTCTGGTCACTAAGAGCTCCTCTGAGCTCAGTTGGCTTTGGCATAAACGTCTGAGTCATTTAAACTTCAAGATTATTAACAAAATCTCTAGACTTTCTCTTGTAGATGGTCTGCCAAATGAAGTTTTTAGCAAAGACCACGTGTGCGGAGCGTGTCAGGAAGGCAAGCAAACCAAAGCCTCATTCAAAGTGAAGGAAGCCTTCTCTACTGACAGAGTGCTTCAGCTCCTGCACATGGATCTCTTTGGTCCAGTAACTCCTGTCAGCATAAATGGTAGGAAATATACCCTTGTTGTTGTTGATGACTATTCCAGGTACACATGGGTTATTTTCTTGCTGAACAAAAAGGAGACACAGGTCAAGCTTCCTGAGTTACTCAAGCAATTGAGTACTGAACAGGGTCAGAGCATTGTCAGGATTCGATCAGATCGAGGAACCGAATTTGTAAACTCTATTATAACTGACTATTGTACTAACCATGGTATAGCTCATGAGACTTCTGCAGCTAGGACCCCTCAGCAGAATGGGGTAGCTGAAAGGAGGAATCATACCCTGAAGGAAGCTGCCAGGACCATGTTGGCTGAATCAGGACTGCCCAAGAAGTACTGGGCTGAAGCAATCAACACTGCTTGCTACACTCAGAACCGATCTATGCTGAACAAACAACATGCTCAGACACCCTATGAGACTTGGAACAAGAGAAAACCTCGCATCTCTTATTTCCATATATTTGGGTGTAAGTGTTTCATCCCTAACAATGGAAAAGACCAGCTGAAAGCCTTTGATAGTAAATCTGATGAGGGAGTTTTCTTAGGATACTCCTCAGTCAGTAAAGCTTTCAGGGTGTATAACTGTCGGACCCTTTGTGTGGAGGAAACACCTCATGTTGTGTTTGATGAGACTGCATCAGTGCATAGGAAACAGGTTCCAAGTCCTGACACTGAGGGAATTACCAAAAGGGTAACAAGACTGAGTCTGAAGAATCCTGAATTCAAGATCAAACTTGTCAGTGCTCCCAAGGGATGGGATGATGATGATGAAGATCAGGATGGACTTCAGGCCAACCCTCAGCAAGCCCCTGCCTCGGAAAATGTTGAGTCTCAGACGGAAGGACAGACTCAACCTGAGGTATGTACTGTCGGTGATGATGCTTCTGCACCTGAGACAGTTACTGAGTCCAACACTGTAGGGGGAAACAATTTCTCTGATATTGGTCAACCCTCAGGAAATGACTCAGTATCCCCTGTTCTTGCTCGTTCCGCTTCTTTGCCTATTATTATTGAGACTAATGTTTCAGGATCAGGCAATGGAACATCAGTAGCTCCCAGTGCTCCAGTCAGCAGGAGGCGATGGCTAGATGATCACTCATTGGCTGATATCATTGGAGATATCAATGAGGGGGTCAGGACGAGGTTGTCCTTTGGTGAAAGCGCTATGTTTTGTTGCTTCCTGAGTGATCAGGAACCTACAAGCATAGAAGAAGCTCTAGCTGATCCCAACTGGATCCTAGCCATGCAGGATGAGCTCAATCAGTTTGAGCGGAATCGGGTTTGGGAGTTAGTGGATAGACCTAGGCGTCAACATGTTATTGGCACCAAATGGGTTTTCAAGAACAAGAGGGATGAGAAGAATGTTGTTGTCAGAAATAAGGCCAGACTTGTAGCAAAAGGTTACTCTCAGGCCGAAGGTATCGACTATGATGAGACCTTTGCTCCAGTCGCAAAATTAGAAGCAATCAGGTTGTTTCTGGCTTATGCAACATTCAAGAAATTCAAAGTGTATCAGATGGACGTAAAGAGTGCTTTTCTGAATGGTGTACTGAATGAGGAGGTGTATGTTGAGCAACCTCCTGGATTCGAAGTTGGTTATAAAGTATACCACCTGAAGAAAGCCCTTTATGGCCTGAAGCAAGCTCCGAGAGCTTGGTATGATACATTATCCCAATTCCTGATAGACCACGGGTTCGTGAAAGGAACAGTGGACAGGACCGTCTTCCGGATCACCGAAGGGGAAGACATTCTCTTGGTTCAGATTTATGTGGATGACATAATATTTGGATCTCCTAATCTGAAGCTTTGTGAGAAATTTTCCAAGCTGATGACTGGGAAATTTGAGATGTCAATGATGGGAGAAATGAATTTCTTTCTGGGTCTCCAGGTCAGGCAAACTGACTCCGGAATTTTCATCAATCGGTCCAAGTATGCGAGGGACTTGATTCAGAAATTTGGAGTTCAGTCCAGCAGAGTCTCACGCATTCCCATGAACACGAATGAGAAGCTGGATCCTGACAAAGAAGGAGCCTCAGTAAATCAGACTGAATATAGGGCACTGATAGGATCTTTATTATATCTGACTGCTAGTCGTCCTGACATCACTTATGCAGTTGGAGTTTGTGCAAGGTATCAGTCTGATCCAAAGAAAAGTCATCTAGAGAGTGCAAAAAAGATTCCGAAATACCTAAGAGGTACAGTCAACTTAGGACTTTGGTATCCCTCTGATGACAACCTAGAACTGACTGGCTATTCAGACGCTGATTATGGAGGCTGTAGACTTGATAGGAAATCAACTACAGGCACATGTCAGTTTCTAGGGAGTAAACTGATCTCTTGGTTTTCTAAGAAGCAAACCAGTGTTGCAACGTCTACTACTGAGGCTGAGTATATGGCGGCAGGCAGTTGTTGCTCTCAGATTCTTTGGCTGAAACAACAACTGAGAGACTACCAAGTTGAGGCCACTGAAGTCCCAATTTATTGTGACAATAATAGTGCCATCGCCATATCCCAAAACCCAGTCTTACATACTAGGTGTAAGCATGTAGACATCAGGCATCACTTTATCAGAGATCATGTTGAGAAGAAGGACATCAGGATGGAGAGAGTCCCTACTGAAAAACAGAGAGCTGACATCCTGACTAAGGCTTTGCCTGAAACCAGGTTTGTTGAGTTATCAGTAGAGTTAGGACTCCTTGACCCAGGCTTAGGTGATTCAGTTTGAATCTCTGATAAGAATGCACAAGGTCAGGGGGAATAACTCATATGGACTCAGGATGAAGGGAACTCAGAGAGAATATGAATGGTTGTAGGAGGAACATTCAGTACAAAATGGATGATCAGTATAGATTGACTAAGGTTCAGGACACAGAATTTAGGGCTTGTCACCCTGATAGGCCAATAAGTGGTATCAGTCAGAATACATATCTGACTGACTGGTATGTTTCCTGATTTTTGTCTAGTCATCTAATATTGCGTGCATTATCCTTTTCACTGTGCTGCTTTGTCAAATCAATTTAATTTGCCAAATGATCCCAGCCGTTCGTTTTAATATTCGGTTTTTATTTAATTCAAATTGTTTGAAATAAATACGGACATGCTCTAATGTGCATTTAATGCACTGTGGGCGGGAACAGTTATCAATAAAATTTTGACCAATTATCTTTGAAGAACCGAAAAGGCAAAATACTTTTTACTGCTCAAATCGTGTCCTTTGAATTCCATAGGTCACAATTTTCTAAACCGTCCGATTAAAACCGAATTTCTTTCTATAAATAAGAGAAGATCGTGTTGATAAAACTTTTATGCACCCAATATTTTCTTAACTTATCTTCTCTAAAAACCGATTTCCTTCAAATCTCTCAAAATCTTCCATGGCTACACCCTCTGCAGATACCTTTTTTGGAAACCTTTTCCATCTAAGAAATGAAATACACTATGAGCCTTATGGGGATTTTTCTTCTAACCAACCCGATATTATGCCTGTGCGAGACCTATTTGATAATGCAGGTCTTCTGCAGTTCGTCACTGCAAAGCCACAGAGACTCCACCCCAGACTCATTGCTGCCTTCTACCTGAAGATGGCGAAGAACAAAGTCTCCCAGGAGTGGGAAACTTGTATTCCCTTGACCGCCTGTGAGTAGGGGAAGGATGGTGAGGAGCAGATGGTCAGGAGGTGGGTCACCTTCAACGTTAGGGAGAAGATTAAGGAGGTTTTTAATCTTCCCAACAAAGGACGAAGCCCAGTGGAGTATGGGTTTGGGAATGAGAAGGATTTTCTCCAGTCCCTGTGTGATGGAGATGTCGTGCTGAAGTCCGGCCTGAATAAATCAGTCTTGAGGACTGAAAGCCATCACTTCTTCGACCTGACGAGTCAGGGAGTGATGGGCATTGCTGGAGGATTGGATCAGATCTCCAGGCCGAAGCTGTTCACAATGATGGCTATTTCCGACACCCCTCTGCATAATTTTGACTGGGAGGGTCACTTCCTCCAAATGCTGGTGGCTGAGACCAGCAAGATCAAGTACTCGTCAGAGGGGCAGGCGACTTTTGAGGCCAAGATGCATTTTGGCACCAAGATCTCCATGCTCTTGGAGACTCTGGATCTCGGTGATGTGGATCAGGCTCAATCACTCGAGGTCCCAGCGAAAATCCATCTCTTCAGAGCATATTCCGATGATGCTGGCATAAGGAGAAGGCCTCGGACTCAGAAGAAGAAGGCCCAGGCAAGCAAGACTGGGAAAGTCCAGGCTCAGGCAGGCAAATCTTCAGAGTCTGATACAGTAAAACCAGCGGAGGATAAATCCGAGACCCTCAGACCCAAGCAACAAAAGCTGACATTTCTCTACTCTGGGTCAGCTGGGCGAAAGAAGAAGGTTCAGGAGATGCAATCTGCTGAATCTGTTGAGAAGGAATCAGCTCAGGCGCAGGATTCTGCGGAAGCTGTTGAGAAGGAACCAGCTCAGGCGCAGGAGTCTGCTGAATCTGTTGAGAAGGAACCAGCTCAGGCGCAGGCTGTTCCTGAACTTGCCCCAATTGCATCCCCTGAACCCAACGAACTGATCCTCACTATTGCTGAAGCCTATCAGACTTTGGGTCAGGAAGAGCCTGCTCAGGAAGGAGGAGTTGAGCAAGAGGCTGCTGAACCAGTTCAGGCTGAAGCACCATGGCCTTTCCCTGCTCCCGATGTAAACAGTCTATCAGATTTTGAAATAGTTGCAAGGGGAGAGGCTGCTGAGATGGTGGAAAGGAGATTCCCTGATCTTACTGAGGCTCAGAAGGAGGCAGTTGTGCAACTCCGCACTTTTGCTATGATCAGAAATGCTACTTGGTCAGAGCTCAGCCAGCTAGGAGAGTCCAGAGGATGGGACTGCATTGCTGATTTAGAAGCCGCCCTCTTTGATCATTTTGGTGTTAACTCTTTACATCAACTGATCAAAATGGTGGATTTTATGAGAACAATTCGCAAAATATATCCTGAGCCCGAGACTCAGTTGGCTGAAGTGAAGGGAAAGGAGAAGGAAGCAGAAACGGAGGTGATTGTGATTGCTGATGACGATCAGCAAGGTGGCACTGAGGGAGTCAGTGCACCGGCCGATGATGCACCCCTTGGACCCGGGGCAGCGGAGGCTTCAGGAGAGGGTCGATCAGGTCTTATCCGAGTTCGAGGAAACTGGATCACCCCAGCGGCTATGTTCACTGAAAATTCCTCACGAGCTCTTTCGAATATGCACAGAAGGGTAATTCTCGTTGAGCGAAAGGCAATCAGGGTTGATAAAGATTCCAGAACTCTGTATAAAAAGATGAAAAGGATAGATAGAGACCTGAATGATATGACCACTGATGTGCATGCAGCAATTGATTTCTTTGGCGAAGCTCGGACTGAAATCAATGTAGAACTAACTGCCATTTCAGAGCAAGCCAAGGATGCCATTCAGAACTGCAATCAGATGGTATCAGATGTGCAGACTCAGTAGGAGACTAAACTTGCCAACTTTCTGGATCAACAACTGTCTGAAAAGGTTGATCAACTGGTTGAAGAGAAATTGGTCAAGTTAAGAACTGATCTGAAGGAGGACCTGCTGAGGGAGTTGTCTGCACAGGAGAAGGAGAAAATTGCATCTGCCCTAGACTCAAGGATGCAGAACTTCGAAGGTCGACTGAAGGCTGCACACAATTCAGCCGTTGATCAGCTTAGTATCGGCCTGAGAGGGATGGTGGGGCAGATTGGGCAATTGCAGGTAAAGCAGACTGAGATGGATAGTCAGTTCAATCTTTTGGCGGAGTCAGTGGATGAAGTTGTCAGACGTATTAATGACGATGATGCCAAAAAGGGGGAAGAAGGGAAGAAGCAAATTGCCACTACTGGCAAAGCTAAGAAGAAGAACTTTCCCCTGGAACTGAAGGCTGCGGATAGAAAGAGGACTAGATCCGTAGCCGCCATCGAAACTGCTGAAGGCTCAGATCCGAAGAAGTTGAGATCCTCTGAAGATCCGGCTCTCGAGCCTTTATATAAGGAGATGGAGGAACAAATAATGCCATCTGGGCTGACCACTCAGAAGAAATTGGTGATGACTGATGCTGAAAAGATAGCAAAAATGAAAGAAATTTCGATGCTCAGTCAGATCCAGCGCCTAAAAGAATCTAATGAGTATCTGACTTCCCAGGTCCAGAAGAAGAAATCTGTATCATCTGGATCTCGGACAAAGACTCAGAGGAAGATTGCAGTCAGTTCAGATCAAAGTCATCCTCCATCGAAGTTTGTTGAAGACTT
>JAPKLY010005846.1:0-12086 GCA_026898435.1 Prunella vulgaris | reverse complement strand
TCCACGAGGCGCACGACCTTCGAGCAACCTCCACCGGAGGTGACCCACAACGACGAGCTGGCCTCGCTGAAAAAGGCCATCGAAATGCTACAAGCCCAAGTAGCAGCCAAGTCTGGCGGACCTGACGCCACCACTCTCCCCGCATCTCCATTGGCACCTGCCATACTCAGAGCACCGGTCCAGAAGAAGGTCCGATTCCCGTTGATGTCTGCATACGAGGGCGAATCTGACCCGTAAGTCCACCTGGCCAAGTATGCAGACTTTATGATTTCGGTGGGTGCCACCGACTCCACTCAGTGCCGGAACTTCCCGCTGACTCTTGGGGACTGAGCTCACCGCTAGTTCTCATCACTCGCCCCGGGGTCAATCCATTCATTCGGCCAACTCTCGCGGGAGTTCTTGGCCCACTTCTCTGGGTTTGGATTCTACCTTACCCAGAAGCACCGACTCGCCAACATCCACCAAGGCGAGAGTGAGACCGACCAGCAGTATCTGGAGAGGTTCGATAAGATACTGCTGAAAGGCGAACCGGTGAGCGAGGACACCAAGATCGTCCCAGTAATGGCAGGGCTCAAGAAAAGTACCGAGCTCTGGAGGGAGATGCACCTGGCACGCCCGGACACTTACACCAAATTTTGGTACAAAGCCGGGGTGTTCGTCGCCATGCAGGAGGCCCTCCTAAAAGAGATCGGTGCCTCAGAGGAGAAAAAGCCTACGGGAAGAAGTCCGGGGGCACATACAAGGCCCCCCGAACTTGAAGGCTTTCGGCGATGGGGACGAGTTCAAGGAGAAGCTCAACTAGGTCCTCACTATCTCCGTCGACCTTGTCTTTACGGCGGTCAAAGATAAAGCCTTCTTGGAAGAGCCGAGAAGGATCCGCCAGGACCGCACGAAGCTCAACCACAACAAGTACTGTGCCTATCACCAGTCAATCGGCCACTTCACCAGCGAATGCCGAGACCTCCTCAAACAACTATGGAAATTTTATGAGGATGGGAAGCTGACCGAGTTTGTGAAGAAGGCACCGGCGAAGAGGCCCAGGTTCGAGAGGAGGGAGACCTCCGATGATGAAGAAGAGGACGCATGCCAATGTGGTCCTCAAAACAGGCGAAGAGCGCCTCCCCAACCTCAACAGAACTTGGAGCCCACTAGAGAACTCTTGGTTCTCGAGGAAGAAGTCGGAGCTGCCGGAGGTCTCCAAGATGGAAGACACTCCATCTCCAAAAGACAAAGGAAGGCCGAAATCCGGGCCATAAATCAAGTCCAGGAAGGTAGCTCCGGCTCCAGGCCCATCACACAACCCACTGATGAGCTAACATTCTCTCCGGCGGACTTGGAAGGGGTACTGACGCCCCACAACTACTCGTTGGTGATAACCGCCAACATCATGAATGTCCGAGTCCACAGGCTGCTTGTGGACACCGGTGCCTTCACCAACATTCTCTTCAAATCCACCTTGGATGCCTTACGTGATTTTGAGTCGTACTTAGAACCTAGCAATGCTAGGATAGTGGGGTTTGGAGAAGCTGTAACCGTCCCCCTAGGTACTATTAGGTTGAGCGTCCAACTTGTATCGGCCGAGGACCCGGAGCGGAGATTGACTAGGTTAATAGATTTCCTTGTTGTCGACCAGCAGTGCTCCTATAACGGGTTCCTTGGTCGCCCCTTTTTCAATGAATTCAAAGCGGCGTGTTCGACCTACTACTACTGTATAAAATTCCCAACTCCAAAAGGTGCCGGAACCATAAAAGGTGACCAGAAAAAGGCCCGTGAGTGTTTACTCCAAATCAAAGACGACCAGGTCAAAAAATCTGTAACGCAGGTTCAAATTCTCGAGGAAGATGTATAGATCTCGGTAGACGAGCCAAACATCCTAGACATTATCTCGACGGAAACTGAGATGATGGAGGTAGGAGATCTGTCGGAGGTTGATCAAGTCTCAGAACCTGCGCAGGACACACAACCGGCACCAATGGAGGGAGTGGTAGAGACCCAGAATAACCAAGTGCAGGAACCGACGCAAGATCAGCAACCTGCGCCCATGGAAATGGTTGATGGAGTCCAAGATGGGGAACCTGCGGGAGGTCAGGGACCGGTGCCAATGGACGTTGATCCAACTCCCCAGGTTACAGGACCTCTCCAAGCTGATGAACCCCCGGAGGTATTGACAGTTGAGGAACCTGTCCACGTGGAAAGCCGAGATGATGATCTCGAACCATGCCTAGGTCACGAACCTGTGCAAATGTCACAGGAAGAGTGGGATGAATTCATCAGCGACCCGAGGTGGAAAAGTCAGAAGAGGATCCACTCCAATGGAGGAATTGATGGCACTCCCGGTGGACCCGGAAAGGGACTTAGAACTTTTCATAGGTTTCGAGTTACCAGAACCGTACCGGTTGAGGATGGAGTTGTTTCTGATATCCAACTTGGACGTGTTTGCCTGGTCCCATGAAGATATGAAGGGGATCCCGTTAGAGCATGCTTGCCATCGACTTAACATAGATCCGATGAGGAGACTCGTGCGCCAAAAGTGGAGAAAGTATGGACCAGACAAGTACGTGGCCCTAACGACCGAAGTCGGAAAGTTGTTGGACAACAAGCTGATCAAAGAAGCCTTGTGCCCACAGTGGGTCGCAAACCCCGTCCTAGTGAAGAAGCACAATGGAACGTGGAGACTATGTATCGACTTCACGGACCTAAATAAGGCATGCCTGAAAGACAACTTCCCACTACCCCACATTGATCAACTTGTAGATAGCACCGCCGGCCATGAGATGATGACATTCATGGACGCTTTCGCGGGCTATCACCAGATAGCGTTGCACCCAGATGACCAGGAACATACGGCGTTCTACACCAACAAAAACATGTATTGCTGGGAAAGGATGCCGTTTGGACTTATCAACGCCGGAGCAACTTACAAAAGGTTGGGGAATAAAATGTTCGATCAACACATTGACGAATCTATGGAGGTGTACGTGGATGACATAGTTGTCAAGAGTTTGAGAAAGGAGGATCACCTTGACCACCTAAAACAAACCTTTGACATACTACGCCACTACAACATGAAGTTGAACCCCAAGAAGACCAGCTTCGGCGTACATTCGGGAAAGTTCCTGGTGCATCTGGTGAGCCAACGAGGGATAGAGGTCAACCCGACGCAGGTCCAATGCATAATCGAGATGGGTGTGCCCGATTCCGTACAGAAGATCCAAAGGTTGACCGGGTGCATGACAGCCTTGAACAGGTTAATCTCCAGGTCTGGCGACCGGAATCGCCCATTCTTCGAGGCAATCATGACAAACACGAGGAGGTACAAGGAGGCAGCTAAAGGCAACAAGATGCACCTTAAAAACAACTTAGTGTGGACAAGCGAATGCCAACTAGCCTTTGAGGACATTAAAGCATACCTGGCTGACACGCAGGTCCTGTCAAAGCCTATACCTGGTGAAAAACTATACGAGTACCTCGCCGCGTCGGAGGTGGCCATCAGCTCCGTCCTGGTCCGAGAAGAGGCGAAGACACACCTACCAGTGTACTACGTAAGCCAAGTCTTACACGAAGCTGAGTTGCGGTACACCCCAACAGAGAAGCTGGCCTATGCACTGGTGATGAGTGTTAGAAAATTGAGTCCCTACATTTTTTACCACTCGGTAGAGGTACTGACGACGTTCCCACTACGTCAAATACTACAACGGCCGGACACTGCGGGACGGTTGTTGAAATGGTCACTAGAAGTTAGACAATACGGTATAACCTACGCTCCCCGAACAACGATCAAGGGACAAGCGCTCGCCGACTTTATCGTCGAGCTGACTTTCCCGCAAGATCCAACGAGGGGACGCATAGCTCCGTGGCACCTCTACGTAGACGGATCATCGACTAGCACAACAGTAGGAGCCGGGGTAGTTTTGATCAGCCCAGATAGACAAGTCTTCACCTCCGCAATCCGGTTCGACTTCCGAGCAACCAACAACGAGGCGGAATATGAAGCTTTGATAGCCGGACTTAGGTTATCATTAGCTGTGGGGGCAACCAATCTTCAAGTTTTCAGAGATTCCCAGCTAATAATATCCCAAGTCCGGGGGGAGTACGAGGCAAAAGACCAACAGATGATGACCTACCAGAAGATAGTGGCATATCTGATCTCGATGTTTACGCAGGTTTACATCAATCAGATACCGTGGCTGGAAAACACGCAAGCAGATGCCCTAGCCCGACTAGCTACCAGTAACGGCGAGGCCGAGGTCACAGAGGTTGTGGTCACCAAACTGAAGAACCCATCGATGTCCGATTACAAAGTAAATCAGACCTCCAGTGGGGGGCAGGAAGAGGGCAAAGATGGTGAAGACTGGCACACTCCGATCCAAAAATACTTAAAGGATGGAACAACCTCCGAGGACACATGGGAAGCTAGTCGGCTGGTGAAACAAGCTGCCAGATATACGTTGGTGGATGACCAGCTCTACAAATGTGGATTCTCTCTACCCCTACTCAAATTCTTATCTAAGAAGTAAGGGTTCGAGGTGTTAGAAGAAATTCACGAAGGGATTTGCGGAAGTCACGCTGGGGGGCAAGCTTTGGCATACAAGACAATCAGACAGGGGTACTACTGGCCCACTCTTCGCAAAGATGCCTTTAGCTTCGCACGAAAGTGCCAAAAGTGTCAACTATTCGCACCTAATATCCACTCCCTAGCCAACCAACTGAAGTCGGTTTTCAGCCCATGACCTTTCGCAAAATGGGGTATCAACTTGATCGGCCCATTTCCACCTGGCAGATGCGGTGTAAAGTTTGCTGTTGTAGTAGTAGACTATTACACCAAGTGGGCTGAAGTCAAAGCTCTCGCGACAATAACACAAGAAAGAATGATCGGCTTTATATGGAAGAACCTGATCTGTAGGTTCGGACTTCCGCAATCGATCATCACGGACAACGGAAGGCAGTTTGACGGCCAGAAGTTGAGAGATTTTTGTAGTTCGTGGAACATCAAGAAGCACTACTCAACTCCACACCATCCACAGTCAAACGGCAAGGTCGAGGCGGTTAACAAAATTCTGAAGCACATAATGAAGATCCGCCTTGATGACAAGAAAGGAGGTTGGGCAGACGAACTCCCGGAGGTTCTATGGTCTTACAGAACGTCATACCGAGCCAGCAAAAGAGAAACACCATTTGCTTTAGCCTTCATGACTGAAGCAGTAGTACCGGTGGAAGTCTAGAATAAGACGTGGAAGGTGGTAGGATTTGACGAAGAAAGGAACGACGAAGCCCTGACAGTCGAAAAAGATCTGATTGAAGAGACTAGAGCTTTGTCAGAAATGAAAAATGCCACTTTCAAGCGTAGAGTGGAGAAGTACTATAATTCACAAGTCCGAGACCGAAAGTTCAAAGTTGGGGATCTAGTACTGAAGAAGAAACTGATGGCCCCGCCGGGTGTATTTGGATCGAATTGGGAAGGACCGTTCCGGGTCACCGCAGCCTGGGCAAACGGTACTTATGACCTCGAACACGCAGAAGGAAATGCCTCATCGTACACCTGGAGTGCGGCACACTTGAAAAAGTTTTATCAGTAGATCAAGATTTTGTAATAGACTAGCCGAAGGTTCGCATCAGAAATATTGATAGCAACCAATGTAAATTACGTTGCTATGAGAAGTTAGAAGTTTTTTTTGAAAAAATATCCAACCTCACGAAGGTTCGCAAAATATAACACGCAAGGACCAAGGTCCCAAACGTTATAATCTAAAGGCTCAAAAAACAAAGACCAAAGTGCCCAAGGTTAGCAAAAGCATCCTTCTTAAAGGGTCGCCAAGCACCTACTGCCACAAGTTAGAAAAATTCACAAAAAGAAGATTGAAACGTCTAAGGCAAGGTTCATGAAACCCGATCGCCCAAAGTGAATTAAACAAAGTACAACTCGCTACCCTAAGTGGTTTAAGACAAGCAATTCGCGGCCACAAGTGGTGTAAGACGAAGAATACGTACTATTAAGACGAAGGTACAATTCGTAGTCCTAAGCGACGTAAAATGAACGATTCACTTCTCGAAAGTAGAGTAAGACGAACCGTTAAGTACCGAGAATGTTTAAACGAGCTAATTAAAATTATAACGTAAGCGTGCAAACATTAATGAGGACAAGGTTGAAACAAAAGGTCGAATTTCATTCAAAAATACTTGAGGGATTTTCAAGCCAAAAAAGATACTTGAAAAATTTCCCAAGTACAAGTAGTGGTGCTAGCCACAAAGGTCGGCTAGCTGACTGTCTTTGAAGTGCAAAAGAGCTTCTTCTGGGCGAGCTGCACGTGCCCGACGAGCTATGAAGACTTGACAAAAAATTAAAAGCTACAAAATGCTAAGCTAAGGAAACAAGAGAAAAACTTCTAACTCTCGGGAGCCGTGGGGGCAGCTGGAGCGGAAACCTCGGCGGCGACCTCGGGAACAACCCCGCCAGCAACGGCTTGGCGATCTTGAGGGGAGATCCTCGGCAACGTAGTAATGTCACCAGTGCACCCGTTGGTGTCGAACTCCCCTACGTTGACCATAACGTCCCCGCAGACCTCCTGCATTTGCTCCATGGTAGGCGGGGTTCGCGCCTCTCCCCCAGCATCCTCCTCCTCGGCCTCAACTGTGGATAATGTTCCAGCGTTGCCGAGCGGCATCGAGGTTAATCCCATAGCCGGCAAGGTCCCCAATGTTAATCTCCGTGCCTTCGGGGATTTTGGCCTTTGCCAAGCAATCGTCGAACTCGGACACCAGAGCCTCCCACTCGCTCTCCTTATTCATTTTCGCCCACTGGAAAGAGCGAATAACCTCGGCAAAGCAGAGGACGAAGCCGAGGTCGGTAGCGATCGTCTTGGCGAGCTCCAAGTCCTCGGAGGAAAGAGCGGCGTCGGATCGGCCCTGGAGCTCGGTAATCTCCAGAGCCTTAGAGGCGACCTCCTCACGAAGCTTAGAGCACTCCGCCAAGTTCCCCCGACTTTGCTCACGAAGGACGTTCACCTCATCCCGCATCCGGGCGAACTCCTCCTCCCGAGAGGCAAGCTTTTGGCGAGCTAGATCCAGTTCAGCTTGTTGGCGATTGAAGTCAGCCTGAACCTTCTCCAAACTCTTCAGAACCTTCTGCTCCTATACCAAGGAAGCTTTCGCCTTCACTTCCATCCCGGCGAGGTCCTCCACGGCCTTCTTCCGCTCATCCCCCAGATGATTCAGTAGGATCCTAGTGTCATGGCGAGCTTGCAGTCGTGACATCGTCGGTGATGAGTTGGGGGGCCGCCATAGCTGCACAGGCATAGTGCATCGCCAACCTCGCCTTGTCGGTGGGCTTCTGCCTCTCGATCATCGCCAACTTAGAGGCGGAGAGGTATTTGGGGGCCTCGGTAAAGATGCAGCGTGTCGGGCCAGTGGGAAGGTCCCTCGCCGAGGTTAAGGCCTTACACCTCTCTGCCGTATGGAGAGCTTCTGGGCGATGTGGAAACTCGGCGGGGGCATACCTGCAAACGTTTAGAAAGTTAGCAAAAATCATAAAAAGTTACAAACTAAACGACTTCCAAACTTCAATTAGAAGCTCGCCCTCTTACCCGAACCTATCAGGATTGAGCCCGAGAAGGGTGTCGTCCTGAATAGGAACCCCGTAGGGAGACGGCGGGGGCGCGCTTTGAGGAGTTGGAGGTGCGGGAGTAAAGTGGGGAATGATAGCTCGCCCTGATCCGGAGCTGCCTCTGTCATTGTGCTCGAAATCCTCATCGCGGAGGCCAACCCGGGACCGCTTGTTGGAGCGAGCTTCGTCCTCACTCACTTGGGAGCCATCCCCACGATGGAGGTTTCTTTTGGACTGGTGGGATAGAGGATGCGAACCTCGCTCAGATCCGGACTCACCTCGCCCAGTGCCCTTCTTGGTCTGGGCGACCTTCTCTTTAGTCTGCTGGGCGGTGACCTTCTTCTGTGAGCCCGACCCTCCGGCTCCATCAGTTGTAGGGGCGGCCTTGGCGAGCTTTACCTTCTTTGTCGCATCTAGCACCGCCCCGGATGGGATGCCAGCTCGGTTCGGGCGAGGTTTACCCATCTTCAGTTGGCGAGCTAGGAAGTGGTAAGCTTCTGGGACGTTGATGGGCGGAAGATCGGCTACTGGGCCTTCACCTGCAAAGTTGAAACGAAGGGTCAGAATTTGGCGAGCTTTACCAATAAGCTTGCGAGCTATCGAGGCTTAGGAATTTTCAGAATCCAAACCTGGAGCTGCGAGATGGTGAGGCGAGGTTATAAGGCCAGCAAGTCTTCGACAATGGTGTTGGCACATATGCTTGACTTCCCGGTCCTTTTGCTCTCGTAGACAACAAACGGACAACACAAAGTCGAAGCTGACGGATACAGCAGGCCTTCCCCGACTAGATTTATGATGCTTCAGACCTGCAAAAAAGAAGATTAGATTAGTAAATCTAATCCGACCCACGCACACTGAAATATGCCACCTACTGCTGGCTTCTCCGTATTCCTCAGGCGAGGGGATACGTCCTCTATGCCCATTTGAAGCTCGCCAATCCCCGCCAATGAAGAAAAACTGTTCCTTCCAGTCCCGGACCTTGTTGGTAAGGATCCCTAAGAATTTCTCCCCCGGGCGAGCTTTTAGGTAATAATACCCCTTGCCATCGTTGATCTGCTTGGTGACTGTAAACAACTCATTGATCTCCGCCGAGGTTAACCGATTCTCGTAACCCTCGAGCCCAAAGATCGTCAACGTCGCCAGCAGGCTACTCCACCCATTCGGGGTAAGTTGCGAAATGGCGAGGTTATTGTCCATCAGGAACTGCCCGATGATGGGGTGCAAGGGTAGAGTAAGCCAGCCTCCAGGGTGTGGATATTGATGGCCGTTAGTCCGGGAGGAGGAAGGTCGGCACGTTCATTGTCCTCGGGGGCATACATATAGATGTCCAGCGAGATGCGGTACTTCTTGCGGATCTTCGGCAGCGCATACTCGCTGATGAGGCTTACAACCTCACTTACTTTAAGGTTCGTTTGGTCAGCAGAGTCACGAAGAGCTCGCTCGGGTAGAGGAAAGGCCTCCGAGTGAGCCCTCACGTACTCCACCCAATTGAAGTCGTGGACAACCTCGGCGGGGACCTGGTACTCCGGCAGCTTGGGAAATGAAAAATCGATGAAGCGAAGGTACTCATAGGTAACCTCCACGCCACTGTCCACATCCTCTTCATCTATCTCGCGGGCGAGCTCTTCAGCATGGTCGCCGGTCTCGACGACCTCCTCTTGAACCTCGGCGGCCTCCACTTCGTGGATGATCGCGTCATCGGTAGTTCGGCCGAGGTCCCCATGAAGCTCGCGGGGACCCGATTCCTCACCTCTTCCAGAGTTGGTGGCCTTCTGCCCCACATCAAGGCGAACCTCACCGGGAAATTTGCAACTGTCCGGGCGAGCTACGGAGCTCGCCCCAGATTCCGAAGTAATCACAATCGGGGTTATTTGGGGAATCGACACATTTTCAGTTGCAGGCCTCTTTCCCAAATTGCGGTTCGAAGCGGTTCGGCTTGAGGATTGATTCGACATGATCGGGTTTTTAGCAAAAATGTTTCGGTTATGATTTCAGGGGTGCCCAAAACCAATGTGACAATTGCCGGAGTGGCGAAGCGGAGGATCAGAAATTTCCGAAAACTCGAAGGAAATGAAGAACAATGAAGAACAAGGAGGAAAAGAAGGAAAGAAACGGGTTTCTACCTTGGGGAGCACTCGGGAATTCGTCGGTTGCAAGAGAATCGGTCGCCGAGAAATTTGCTCGGAAAACTGGAAATGCGAAAGTGAGGAATGGGAAGGATTCCTCATATTTATAGATTTTGGGCGAGCTTGAATATTCGAAAAGTGCGGGGACTAATTTGCAAAGAATTTGAAAAGGTTATGATGATGGGCGGGGGAAATGAGGCCTAAAAAGATGTGCACGACGCCTCGAATCCCGCCCCACATCGGCACCTTAACCGCCTCACTCAACCTCGCACACAAGCTCGGCACATGCCCTGGAAGTAGTTCGCCAACATTAGAGCCTTCATCCAAGAGATAAGTCAGCTCGCCCACACATTAGACGAGTCATGATGTGAGCGAGCTGGGGGGCAAATGTTGATAGGCGAACTTAATCCAAGGGGTTAACACAAGGAAGCTCGGCGAGGTAGGTGAGAACCTCGCCGAGGTGCCCTATGGATCCAAACCAATGATTGGTTACGCCAAGTGAGAGAGAGTCGTAGGCGAGCTTCCTCATCAGGGAAGAAGCTCACCCTATCCGAGGGGACCAGGCTAGAGTCCATCATTGCATTATCCCCGAAACAAACACAAGGCACTGAAGCTGGCCCGGGAGCCCGCCGAGGCTAGAGGCAATAGGTTGCGTGTGTATAGAGGTTGAATAGATATGTAGTAGGACAAAGCTCTGTAAGGGTAGCATTGTGAGGGACCAATGCGAGGGTTACAAACCTTCGCTAACACCGGAGGCCAAATAGGCCCATAAGGTGCCACCTCACACTTGCACACCTATAAATAGGTCTCATTTGTACCATTCTCTCTCCAACTTAATCATAATACACAAATACTTCCTCTATCTAAACTCTCCACTTTCTCTCTCTATCTTATCTATCAAGAACACAAAATCTTAGATTATTGTTTGGTAGAATTAATATGTTATAACAGCCACATAATAAACACCATTAGTAGATTCTATCAACAATTTGGCGTTAGAAGGAGGGTCTTAACCCAAAAAAAAAATATTGAGAGTAAATAGCGGGAGTTGTTTGAAGATTTAAAGATTTGAAGGTGTTCTTGACCAAAGTTCAAGAACACTTGAAGATACACTCATATTTTCACTCCTTAGACGAAAACCCAGATTTCCGGACGAAAAGTCAGATTTTCGGGCCCATAATCTCTGCCCAAAAAGGTTTTCAAACGCACGCGTGTACACGAATGAACCAGATTTTGGATAATTCGTTGCACGTAACGCTAGACGAAAACCCATGAAAAATCACCCTGGCCGGAAGTCAGGAACCTCGGTGAGCTTCCCTACTAACCTCGGCGACCTTCCCCCAACGAAAACCTAAATTGCCTAAGGCAGAAACCTCGGGGAACACCCGGAGGTAGAAGGAGGGGAACCAGGACCAGGCCGAGGGGGAAACCTCGCGCCGAGCTCCCCAGAAAAGCAATGCCCCGCGACCTCCCCAACGGGTTTCGGTAACTCAGGAGGAGCTGAACCCCGCCCTGAGGGATCTCGCCAACAACCCCGATGAGCTCCAACGCACAATTGCAACCCTGCAAAGGTTGCAATAGAGGCAGCTCGACGAGCTCGCCCTGGTACCTCGGCGAGCTCCAGCCATTGAAGCTAGAGAGCAGACAAGGCCAACCCAGGGCACCCAGATCGGGGGTCAATATAGCGACCTCCACACGGAGCAGGAGGCGAGCTCGGCCCAAGTCCACCAGCACCGGGAGCGAGCCGGGAAGGACAAGGTGGCGGAGGAGCCCGCCCCGCAAGCTGGGCGAGCTTCGGCCTACACCGAAGCATCCGCTACCCACCAATCTTTGAGGAGGGAGGTCCTCCAGGGCAGGTTGGGGCCGAGGTGCGGAGAAAATGAGCGAATGGCGGCCCCAGCTGCATCACAGGCGGGAGAGTCGGACCTACAGCATCGTAGGTCCGCCCATGATCGATTGTGGAGGCCCGTAACTGATAGATTGGGCCCCAACGGCGGGCGCCAGTTCCGACCCGTCACGGAGGGGTCACCCCAGAGTGAGGCACCTCGGGGGCGTGCGTCCACGAGGCGCACGACCTTCGAGCAACCTCCACCGGAGGTGACCCACAACGACGAGCTGGCCTCGCTGAAAAAGGCCATCGAAATGCTACAAGCCCAAGTAGCAGCCAAGTCTGGCGGACCTGACGCCACCACTCTCCCCGCATCTCCATTGGCACCTGCCATACTCAGAGCACCGGTCCAGAAGAAGGTCCGATTCCCGTTGATGTCTGCATACGAGGGCGAATCTGACCCGTAAGTCCACCTGGCCAAGTATGCAGACTTTATGATTTCGGTGGGTGCCACCGACTCCACTCAGTGCCG
>JAPKLY010005845.1:0-12087 GCA_026898435.1 Prunella vulgaris | reverse complement strand
GTCAACTGAACTGATCTGTTTCTGAAAACCTGCATACATGGCATCCGATTCTAAGCGCCTTGAAGGCAGTCTTCCTGAATTCTCTATTGACAATTAAGACTATTGGAAATTCAGGGTACTCGCACATCTCTATTCCATCCATGATCAGATGCCATTGGTGATTGAGCAAGGTCTGATCAAATTCATGAGGAATTTTTAGACAACCTGGCCCGTTGCTGGCAATGTTCCTGTTCCAGCAACCGGAGATGAAGAAGTAGAGAGGTCCGCGCTTAATTCTGATCAGATTAAGCAAATCGGACTGGATAATGTTGCTAAGAACATTATACTCCACACCGTTTCTTATGAGAATTCGGTCAGGCCCATGCACCTGAAGACGGTAAAGGAGATCTGGGATGCCTTGAGGGAGATGAGTGAGGGATCAGAAAATATCAAGAAGAACAAGAGAGATCTTGCGATCAGGAAGTTTGAGGTCTTCCGGATGTTAGAGGGAGAGTCCATCGATCAGATGGAAGCTCGGTTCATTAAGATGATAAATGAGCTAGCAACCCTTGGGAAGGAGTTTCCCTAGTGGGAGGTGTCTTCTAAAATCCTGAACTGTCTCCCTGAAAGATGGGACACAGGAGTGATCTTGTTAAAGAACACTCAGGATCTCCTAAACATTACTCACTTTCACCTATTCTCAGACCTTAAGGCTCTGGAGTTTGACCTCGATAAGAGGAAGAAGAAGGGTGTTGTCAGTGAGGAAGTCAGTGAGGAGAAGACTCCTGAAAAGGAGAAAACTCTAAAAGCTACTCCTGAGCCTGAGGCTGGATCTAGCTCTAAGTCTGTGAAGGACATGAACAAGGATGAGTTGGTCTTGGAATATAGCCTGAAGGCGCAGCATTTCGAGAAACTAAACTCTAGATTCGGAAGGTATAAGAAATTTTATACTGACAGCCGTGATCGCAGGTACTCCAGCCCCAGGAGATTGAGCCCCCGGAGAGAAGAGAGGAGGGGTTCAGATTCCATGAGAGATCGTGATGAGCCTGAGCGGCGCAGAGATGAGAAGAGGAGAGATGATGAGCCCAGAAGATCCAGCTCCAAACCTGAACGATCATCAGGGAGCAGGAGGGAGTCATCAGATAAAAGGTACACTGACAAGAAGTTTGCTTCTGATGTAGATCAGTGCTACCACTGCAAGAAGACCGGACCTTATCAGTATGATTGTCCGGAGCTCAGTGCTCGTGAGCGAGAGGATCGGAGAGCGAAGAGATAGCTCAGGGCATCAGACCGGAGAGCTATGCTTGCTGAGGATTCCTTAGATTCAGATGGCCCAGGACGCCGGTCCCCTGAACTCTTCTCCGATGAGGAGTATGATGACCTCTGCCTGATGGCAGATGAAGAGGTATGTTCTTCTGCCTCTTCTCCTGATCACGTACCTGAGCTTAACTCAGACTCAGCATAAGAACTTGACCTTCAGCTCGCCCTAGAGCAATTGATGGTTGATTTCTCAAGGCTGCAGGAGACTCATACTCACACAGTGGATGTGAATGCACAGCTGAGTGGGGAAAACGATTAGTTAACTGAGTCTCTCAGAGTTAGAGATACTGAGGAAGCCCTCAGATTAGTACATCTTCAGGAAGAGTTGCTTCATGCTCGGAATAAGCATGATGGAGCTCCACTGGAGGTGGAAAGACTGAAAGGTGTAATTAGCTCGCTGATTGAGACTCGTGACACTGATCTGTTCCTCGCTCAGGAACAGCTGATGATTGAGTGAATTGCTCTAAGAGTGATGTTCGAAACTGAGTGGCAAGCTCACCTTTGTGCTGAGCAAACTGCTTGGGATCTTGAGCTGATCTCAAAAGAGAAAGCTCACGAAGAGTTGGTGCTTCAATACACTACTGAAATTGAGGCCCTGAAAGAAACAAATGGGCATCTTGAGGTTAAGCTGAAGAAGTTACACACATCTACCCAAGTGGTTGATGAGTTGACAAGTTTCTCTCAGCTGACCGATGGTGCTAAAGCTGGGTTAGGCTATGATGCCTCAAAAGACCCAAAGGGCAAGAAGAAGAGAGGTGCTTCAGGGAGCAACTCTCAGAAGAAGTTTGTCCCTGCCCAAACTGACGACAAGAGCCCAAGTGTTGCTCGTCAGGATAAAGGCAAAGGGAAGGGAAAAATGCCTGCTGAACCTGTCAGGCAAAGGACTGAGGAACCGAGGCCAAAACCCAAGGGAAAGGCCAAGGCTCCTCATTCTGAGTCGAGGAAGACAGACCAAGGGAACTCCAAGGCTCAGCCTAGGAATCCTCAAGCAGGAAAGAATTCCGCCCCTAGCACTTCTCAGGCTCAGCCTAGAAATGCTCAGGGTGGAAGGAACTCCAGTCAGAGGAGGCCTCAGGCAAGGCCAAGGACTACTGAGGTTCAGACTCCTCAGGCAGGGCACAGAGCCCATCAGGAGCGTCCCAATCCTCAAAGGAGAAGGACAAACCAGGTGGCTTCTGAAAGGCAACAGAGACCTGACTCTGGGAACACTCAGGTCAGACCTCAAGTGCCAAGAGGTCTGGCCCGAGCTGCTCCTTCTCGGGATCAAACTCAACCCAATGCACCCAGGCCAAGGAGGAACAGGAGGCCCACCCCCAAGAATCAATCCAGGGCTCCTGAACCTCAGGCTGACACCCATACACCCTCAACTTCCCAGGCACAAAGGAAGAAGACTGTGTATGTTGATGTTTTTGGGAGACAGGTTTACATTTCTGATGCTATCAGAATTGTCAAACAAATCTGGATCCCGAAGGGTATGGCTGACTCAGTAGGACCCAATACGAGATGGGTACCTGAGGCCTGATTCTTTTCAGGTCACTGCGGGCTACAAGAAGAGGAAGGAGGATCTGATGAAGGACTGGTACTTGGACTCAGGGTGTTCCAGGCACATGACCGAATTTCGTGATCTCCTTCAGGATTATGTAGCTCAGGAAGGCCCGCAGGTAACCTTTGGTGATAACTCTAAGGGTTTCACCAGAGGATTCGGAACCCTTGTTATTGGCTCTGTCCGTATACTGAATGTATCATATGTTGAGGGACTGAGACATAACTTACTCTCGGTCAGTCAGTTCTGTGACCGAGGATATAGTGTAGAATTTACATCTAACATGTGTCTTGTAAAGGACAAATCTACACTACAGGTTCTGATTACAGGTGTTAGGATGGGCAATGTATATTTTGCTGAATTCAAGAGTAGCCCTCCTGAAACTTGTTTGGTTGCTAAGAGCTCCTCTGAGCTCAGTTGGCTCTGGCATAAACGCCTGAGTCACTTAAACTTCAAGATTATTAATAAAATCTCTAGACTTTCTCTTGTAGATGGTCTACCTAATAAAGTTTTTAGCAAAGACCACCTGTGCGGAGCATGTCAGGAAGGCAAGCAAACCAAAGCCTCATTCAAAGAGAAAGAAGCCTTCTCAACTGACAGAGTGCTTCAGCTCCTGCACATGGATCTCTTTGGTCCAGTTACTCCTGTCAGCATAAATGGTAGGAAATATACCCTTGTTGTTGTTGATGATTATACCAGGTACACATGGGTTATTTTCTTGCTGAACAAAAAGGAGACTCAGGTCAAGCTTCTGGAGTTACTCAAGCAATTGAGTACTGAACAGGGTCAGAACATAGTCAGGATCCGATCAGATCGAGGAACAGAGTTTAACAACCCTATTATAACTGACTTTTGTACTAACCATGGTATAGCTCATGAGACTTCTGCAGCCAGGACTCCTCAGCAAAATGGGGTAGATGAAAGAAGGAATAGGACCCTGAAGGAAGCTGCCCGGACCATGTTGGCTGAGTCAGGACTGCCCAAGAAGTACTGGGCTGAAGCAATCAATACTGCTTGCTACACTCAGAACCGATCTATGCTGAACAAACAACATGCTCAGACACCTTATGAAACTTGGAACAAGAGGAAGCCTCACATCTCTTATTTCCATATTTTTGGGTGTAAGTGTTTCATCCTGAACAATGGGAAAGACCAGCTGAAAGCCTTTGATAGCAAATCTGATGAGGGAGTTTTCTTAGGATACTCCTCAGTCAGTAAAGCCTTCAGGGTGTATAACTGTCGGACCCTTTGTGTGGAGGAAATATATCATGTTGTGTTTGATGAGACTGCATCAGTGCGTACAAAATAGGTTCTGAGTCCTAACACTGAGGGGGTTACTAAGAGAGTAACAAGACTGAGCCTGAAAAATCCTGAATTCAAGATCAAGCTTGTCAGTGCGCCCAAGGGATGGGATGATGATGATGATGATCAGGATGGACCTCAGGTCAACCCTCAGCAAGCCCCAGCCTCAGAGAATGTTGAGTCTCAGACGGAGGGACAGACTCAACCTGAGGTACGTACTTTCGGTGATGATGCTTCTGCACCTGAGACAATTACTGAGTCCAACACTGTAGGGGGAAACAATGTCTCTGATATTGGCCAACCCTCAGGAAATGACTTAGTATCCCCTGTTCTTGCTCGTTCCGCTTCTTTGCCTGTTATTGTCGAGACTAATGTTTCAGGATCAGGTGAGGGAACGTCAGCAGCTCCCAGTGCTCCCGTCAGCAGGAGGCGGTGGCTAGATGATCACTCATTGGCTGATATCATTGGTGATATCAATGAGGGGGTCAGGACGAGGTTGTCCTTTGTCGAGAGCGCTATGTTTTGTTATTTCCTGAGTGATCAGGAACCTAAGAGCATAGAAGAAGCTCTTGCTCACCCCAACTGGATCCTAGCCATGCAGGATGAGCTCAATCAGTTTGACCAGAATCAGGTTTGGGAGTTAATTGAGAGACCTAGGCGTCAACATGTTATTGGCACCAAGTGGGTTTTTAAGAACAAGAGGGATGGAAAGAATGTTGTTGTCAGAAATAAGGCCAGACTAGTAGCAAAGGGTTACTCTCAGGCCGAGGGAATCGACTATGATGAGACCTTTGCTCCGGTCGCAAGATTAAAGGTAATCAGGCTATTTTTGGCATATGCAACGTTCAAGAAGTTCAAAGTGTATCAGATGGATGTGAAGAGTGCTTTTCTGAATGGTGTACTGAACGAGGAGGTCTATGTTGAGCAACCTCCAGGGTTCGAAGTTGGTGACAAGGTATATCACTTGAAGAAAGCTCTTTATGGCCTGAAGCAAGCTCCGAGAGCTTGGTATGATACGCTTTCCCAATTCCTGATAGACCACTGGTTCGTGAAAGGAACAGTGGACATGACCCTTTTCCAGATATCCGAAGGGGAGGACATTCTTGTGGTTCAGATTTATGTGGATTACATAATATTTGGATCTCCTAATCTGAAGCTTTGTGAGAAATTCTCCAAACTGATGACTGGGAAATTTGAGATGTCAATGATGGGAGAAATGAACTTCTTTCTGGGTCTCCAAGTCAGGCAATCTGACTCCGGAATCTTCATTAATCAGTCTAAGTATGCGAGGGACTTGATTCAGAAATTTGGAGTTCAGTCCAACAAAGTCTCACGTGTTCCCATGAACACAAATGAGAAGCTGGATCCTGACAAAGAAAGAGTCTCAGTAAATCAGACTGAATATAAGGCACTAATAGGATCCTTATTGTACCTGACTGCAAGTCGTCCTGACATCACTTATGCTGTTGGAGTTTGTGCAAGGTATCAGTCTGATCCAAGGAAGAGTCATCTAGAGAGTGCCAAATAAATATTGAAATACCTTAAAGGTACAGTCAACTTAGGACTTTGGTATCCCTCTGATGACAACCTAGAACTGACTGGCTATTCATATGCAGATTATGGAGGCTGTAGGCTTGATAGGAAATCAACTACAGGCACATGTCAGTTTCTGGGGAGTAAACTGATCTCTTGGTTTTCTAAGAAGTAAACCAGTGTTGCAACATCTACTACTGAGGCTGAGTATATGGCGGCAGACAGTTGTTGTTCTCAGATCCTTTGGCTGAAACATCCACTGAGAGACTACCAAATTGAGGCCACTGAAGTCCCAATTTATTGTGACAATAATAGTGCCATTGCCATATCCCAAAACCCAGTCTTACACACAAGGTGTAAGCATGTAGACATCAGGCATCACTTTATCAGAGATCATGTTGAGAAGAAGGACATCAGGATGGAGAGAGTCCCTACTGATAAACAGAGAGCTGACATTCTGACTAAGGCTTTGCCTGAAACCAGATTTGTTGAGTTATCAGTAGAGTTAGGACTCCTTGACCCAGGCTTAGGAGATTCAATCTGAATCTCTAATCATAATGCGCAAGGTCAGGGGGAATGACTAACTAGGACTCAGGATGAAGGAATCTCAGAGAGAATGTGAATGGTTGTAGGGGGAACATTCAGTTGAAAAGGATGATTAGTATAGACTGACTAAGATACAGGACACTGAATTTAGGGCTTATCACCCTGAGTAGGTCACATGTGGCATCAGTCAGAATACAAATCTGACTGACTGGTATGTTTCCTGATTTATATTTAGTCATCTTATCTTGCTTGCATCATCCTTGATACTGTTTGTCGTATTGTCAAATCAAATTATTTTGTCATTTAATCCCAGCCATTCATTTAATATTCAGTTATTATTTAATGCAATTTATTTGAATTAAATACGGATATGCTCTGACGCGCATTTAATGCACAGTGGGCGGGAACAGTTTTCGATAAAGTTTTGACTCATTACTTTTGAAAACCGAAGAGGCTCCATGCATTTTACGTTTTAATCTTAACCATTGAATCTCATAAGTCATTATTTTCTGAGCCATCCGATTAAAACTGAATTTTAGTATAAATAAGGAAAGTTTTTGTTATTACAACCTTTACGCACTCAAATCTTTTCTTGCTATATTTCTCTCTGCAAACCGATTTTCTTCATATCTTCAAACCTCATCTATGGCTTCACCTTCTGTGGATTCATTCTTTGGAAATCTTTTCCATCTCAGAAATGAGATTCACTAGGAACCTTTTGGAGATTTCACTTCTAATCATCCTGACATCTTGCCTGTGAAAGAACTCATTGAAAATGCAGGACTTCTGCGATTTATCACAGCAAGACACCAGAGACTCCATCCTCGTCTTGTTGCTGCCTTCTACATCAAAATGGCGCAGAACAAGGATTCTCAGGAGTGGGAGACGTGCATTCCCCTGACTTCTTGTGTGAAGGGGAAGGATGGTGAAGATGAGATGACCAGGAAGTGGGTCACTCTCAATATTAGGCAGAATATTAAGAAGGTATTTAATCTTCCCCACTCTGGATAAAGCCCTATCGACTACTGGTTTGGGACTGAGAAGGATTATCTCCAGTCTCTCTGTGATGGAGACGTTGTTCTGAAGTCAGGTTTGAACAAGTCCGTTCTGAGGACGGAGAATCGTCACCTCTTCGACCTGACTAGTCAGGGGGTGATGGGGATTGTTGGAGGGCTGGAGCAGATCTCTCGGCCAAAATTATATACCATGATAGCAATCTCAGACGCCTCAGTGCATAATTTCCACTGGGAGGATTACTTTCTCCATCTTCTGGTAGCTAAGACCAACAAGATCAAGTAATCGCCGGAGGGTCAGGCGACATTTGAGGCCAAGATGCACTTTGGCACCAAGATTTCTCTGATCTTGGAAACCCTGGATCTCGGTGATGTGGATCAGGCCTAATCACTCGAGATTCCAGTGAAGATCGACCTCTTCAGAGCTTACTCCGGTGATGCTGGCACAAAGAAGACACCAAGAACCCAAAAGAAGAAGGCTCAGGCGAGCAAATCTTCAGGGGCCCTTGTTGCAAAGCCAGCGGAGGACAAATCCAAGCCCTCAGGACCCAAGCAACAGAAGCTGACAGTTTTATATCCGAGGTCAGAGGAGCGAAAGAAGAAGCTCATGGAAGAGAAAGCTGCTGAAGAAGTGATTCAGCATGCAACTCCGGAGAGGGAACCAGCTCAGGCTGCTCTTGAAATTGCTCCCATCTCTACTGTTCCGGATGTTGCACCCTCTGATCCAAATCCACTGATCCTCAACATTGCATCAGCTTATCAGGGTTTGGAGGCCCACTCGGATGAGGATCGGGGGGAACCTGCTCAGGTAGAAGGAGTTGAGAAGGATGTTGCTGAAGCGGTTCAGGCTGAAGTCCCATGGCCATTCCCTGCGCCTGACGAGAACACATTGCCTGACTTAGAAATAGTGGCAAGGGGAACGACTGCGGAAATGGTGGAAAAGAGGTTTCCTGACCTCTCATATGCTCAGAAGGAGGTGGTTGTGCAACTTTGCACCTACGCCATGATCAGGAATGCCACCTGGCCTGAATTAAGTCAGCTCGAAGGGTCGAGAGGATGGGACAAAATGACTGAATCTGAAGCTGCTCTCTTTGATCACTTTGACGTAAATTCTTTACATCACCTGATCAAGATGGTGGATTTCATCAAAACCGTCCCACACATCTATCCTGAGCCCGAGCCAGAAAGAGTAGAGAAGGAGAAGGAAGTTGAGAGGGAGGTGATTGTGATTGATGATGACACTCAGGAAGGTGGCACTGAAGGGGTCAGTGCACCGGCCGATGAAGCACTCCTGGGACCCGGGACTGCAGAGGCTTCAGGAGAGGGTCCAATAGGTCTGGTCCGAGTAAAAGGAAAATGGATCACCCTAGAGTCCTTATATGTTCAGAACTCCTCACGAGCTCTTGCCAATCTTCACAGAAGGGTAATCCTCGTTGAGCGAAAAATAAGTTGAGTTGGTTCAAATTCTAAAGTTCTGAATAAGAAAATGAATAGGCTGGATCGAGACCTGAACGAGATGGGTACTGATATGCATGCTGCGATCGACCTTCTCAGTGAAGTTCAGACACAACACTCAGTAGATCTCACTGTTATTACTGAGCAAGCAAAAGGGGTCATTCAGAGCTGCAATCAAATGGTCTCTGATGCACAAACTCAGCAAGAGAATAAGCTTGCCACTTTTCTTGATCAACAACTGGCTGAGAAGGTTGATCAACTGGTTGATGAAAAGTTGGCCAAGCTAAAAGATGAACTGAAGGAGGAGCTGCTGAGTGAAATGTCAGCAGAAGAGAAAATGGAGATTGCTTCTGCCCTGGACAACCGAATGACGAGCTTCGAAGGACGACTGAAGGCTGAACATAATTCAGCTATTGATAAGCTAAGTGTTGGTCTAAGAGGGATGGCCGGGCAAATAGGGCAACTGCAGGCTAAGCAGACTGAGATGGATAGTCAGTTCACCTTATTGGCGGAGTCAGTAAACGAGGTCGTTGGCCGAATCAACGACGATGATGCCAAAAAGGGGGAAGGGAAGAAGCAAATCACTGCTGGAAAAGCCAAGAAGAAGATCTTCCCCCCAGAACTGAAAGCAGTGGACAGAAAAAGAACTAGGTCCATCGCTGCCATCGAAGCTGCTGAAGGTTCAGATCCGAAGAGGTTGAGGTCCTCTGAAGATCTTGCTCTGGAACCCTTGTATACTGAGATGGAGGAACAGATGCACCCTGGGATGACCACTCAGAAGAAAATGGTGATGACTGAGGCGGAGAAGATAGCGAAGATGAAGGAATTTCGCTCCTCAGTCAGATCCAACGATTGAAAGAGTCCAATGAGTACCTGACTTCGCAGGTTCAGAAGAAGAAATCTGTGCCTTCTGTATCTAAAATGAAGACTCAGAGGAAGATGGTGGTCAATCCAGGTCAAGGCCCTCCTCCACTTCAGTTTGTGTAGGATTTCATCCCGATTGAGATGTTGGAGGTATGGATTCCGATCAGGAATAGGTGGGCTTACCTATTCTATGTGGTGGGTTTATGGGACGATCAATCTGAAGAAAAAGACGTCATACTCCATCACTGGATGGCATAGGAGCATCCGGATCTCTGGGCTGAAATTATCAGATATGCTGACACTGAAGGTGTAGAGATTGCTCCTCCAGAATTCATCAAGTATCCTCCTCCACTATTCAGGAACTCCAAGCAACTTGACCGGAAAGCAATATCTGAAGAAGTCGTCAGGGTAGGACACGCTACCGGGGCTATTGGTGATCGGAACAGGATGAAGCAGGTCCTGAACCGAGTCTTGGAGATGTATGAAATTCCTCAAGCTTCTTGGAATAAGGATGAAGATTAGATCAGGACTTAGTTGTTCAGGAATTTGTAATAGCTTCAAGATAATTGTAACTCTTATATCAATCAATGAAGTTATTTTATTTTCCTGAGTACAATTTCTTGTTGACTCCTGAATTTACTTTTCTGTATCCTTATCATGAACTGTACTAACCCAATCCTTATTTTCATCTTATAGACTAAGTGCTTAGTTTGTCAGAAGGTACTGAACCTATTTCACTGACTAGGTCAGTTGATTGTATAGATGAATAGGAATTTGCTTAAGGGTTTTGGCATCATCAAAAAGGGGGAAATTGTTGGGACAATCTGAGTATTTTGATTAGATCCCAAAACCCCTGATGAATTTGCCGAAGTACAGTTGTTCAGGTTTGTCTTGTTCAGGATAGTTAGGTTAGGAATTCAGTTCAGGTGGAACGTGCTGAAGACTGAAGAATATTGGAGTCGACCCAATTTACTGAAGTCTGATGTGCAATCCATCCTGAAGAAGTCAGAGTCAGTCTTGCTGAAGATTGCCTGAACTTAAGCTGAAGAACGAAGCCTGATGATCCGTCCTGAAGACAATCCTGAAGTACCATTGGCTGATGTTTCTATTGAGTACACTAAGCACACTCAGGACATAACTTAGTTAGTGAAGAGTAAGTGTTATCTATCAGGCTGTGCTGAATGTACATAAGACCTGACTTAGGTCTTGGTTCAGCTTACCTGAATCATGTAAGTCCAAAGCAAAAAGGTTACACTTACTGGGCTGAATAACCTATCAGGTTGTGCTGAATGTACATCAGACCTGACTTAGGCATTGTTTCAGTTTACCTGAATCATGTAAGTCCAAAGCAAAAAGGTTACTTATGCTATGAGACTAAGAGACAAAGAGAATGTCAGCAAGACTCCAATAAAGAGAAACATTCAGGCTGAGTTATTAACAAGAGACTCAGAGTACTGAATGTACGAGGAAGGAATGTCAGAAGATCAACTAGCCTTTTGAACGGAAAGCTAATGATCTTTCGACACGTATGTACGGAGTCTGTGTAGCATTTAATGCGGCATTTAATGCGTCTCAGAGTTGCAGGCGGCGGGATAAAATTGACAGAATAAGCATGGTGATTAGGTCAAACAGTACATCTAGCTTGCAACCACCCTAAAATAGGAAAGATTTGGGTAGATCTCCTCCAACGGATCTATTTTGAATCTCGACTATAAATATGGAGAGCCTTGCACTCACTCAAGGCTAATGGGAAATTTCCAAGCGAAAGCTCTCAAGAATCCAAGCACTCAAAGCATACTATAAGCAACACTCTGCAATTAAATTTCCCTAGTGTTGTAGTAGGATTCACTCTGTATTTGCTTAGATTGACAGCTCTAATATTTAGCATTGTTTTGTATTGCTAGAGCTATCCTAGTTGGAAACCAAGAATACCAAACCACTCAAGGTGTGAGATTGGTTGGTTAGAAGGACTGGGACTTGTAAAACGCCCAGGGGTCAGTTCCTAAGAGAGGAAGTTGGCTATCCGTGTCCCTTAGCACGTAAAACCAATTACCTATCCTCAGGGTTTTTGTATCTTCCTGTTAAATCAGGCCGTGGACGTAGGAGTTGGTTATCTCCGAACCACGTTAAAAAGACCCTTGTGTGCTGATTTACATTCGTGTTCAGGATCATAACTGTCATCATATTAAATTGAACATTCTGCATTGTTCTTATATTCAGGACTGAATCAATCGTTCTGAATCTTAAAACTGTGTACTCAGCCTTAACCACCAGTTCACTAAGCAAACTCAGAGAAAACATTTTCAGAAACTAAAACGAGTAGAAACTAAGGGCTCACTTTCCGCACGTACTCTAGCTCACTGAGATAGTAGTCCAACTGACTTGCTTCCGAGCAGTCAGTAGGTTTGTTATCTCTACTGAGCTTTTGAGCACATCACTCACACTCAACTTATCTAACACATTACTAAACTGTCCCTGCTGCCCCTGTGGACCTTCAGTTTACTGAGTAATTCAGGAAATCCTGACTGAGCG
>JAPKLY010005844.1:0-12087 GCA_026898435.1 Prunella vulgaris | reverse complement strand
TGAGCATCCACCGATGGTTCAGCCTGAACCTCTTCTTCACCCAATATATCCACAATCCTCATCACAGGGTCCTCCTGAATTGGCTCCTGAGCAGGTGGAGCCAGTTCCCCCTCAATCTGAGCCACCTCCGCCTGAGGTGCTGGCTCAGTGCCAAAAACTACTGCTGTATCAGATGATGGAATATCAGTGGGTGCCAAGGAAGAAATTGGCACAGCAGCAAGAGTGGCGATTGACTCGGATGGTTGATCCGGGTGATCAGACTCAGTGTCAGAGTCATGCAGCATCGTCTTCTTCTCCCCGATCACAATCCTCTTAACCTTGACCCTCTTCGGTCCAGACTTCACTGGCTCCTCCTGAGCTTTAGAACTCGCAACTTTTCCCTTGTCTTTTCCTCTGACCACCTTCTTGACCTCAGTTTTAAGCATCCTCTTTATGTTATCAGCAGAGTTCTTGAAAAGGATGTGCTTCTCGTTAAAATCTTCACAACTATCCTTATCGACATCTCCAAGGAGGTCCTGAAGCATCACTGATAGCCTTGACCCAAAGTGGGGAATTTTGTCAAGAACTATCTTATCACCATCCATCCTGACCTTCTTGGACTCTTGGACCAGCTTCTGAAGGAAAAATTCCTCCCAGTCGATCAGAGCGTTGTCCACCACAGCAGCCAAACCCCTGATCTTGGGCTGACTGATCTACTCCATGCCCCCCATGAAGCCCATGATACTCTGAATGACTACCTCGAACAAGAGCTTGTACTCCGGCTTCAGAAGTTTCTTGTTCATTGTGTTGTAGATCTCCTGAGGAACGATTAGGTACTCGTTCATACACTTCTGCTCCTCACCAGCTCTGTAGGAAGTTAAATCCGCTAACTCCTTCTCCTCAATGGAATGAGGTAGATTGTAGGTCCTCTTGATCAGATCCCTGACATTGATCCTCTCAGTGAAGTGTTGGACCACTTTCTTGACATTCTTCTCCACAGACCTTCTAAGTGGAATCACTGATTCCCACTCATCGTCATCATTCATCTTAAGATTGGTGTAGAAGGCGATAATCTGATGAGGGTAGGTCTTGGCGGGTTTTCTGGAGACGAAATCAACGAGCCCAGCATTGTTCAGTGCTCCGTAGACCTGCATCAGCTCTTTGATGGTGGATCGATGGGTGAAATCCACCAATCATTCATAGGACACCTTTGATTCTACCTCGGAGATGGCATCGTGGAATCTCCTAGTGTCGTCAAGGGATTGAGCAGCAGATGAAGCCATGGATGCAAGGAAAAATGAGAGAAAATAGATTGCAGAAAGTTTGGGTTAGAAAAATATGAGTGCGCAAATTATGAAATGTGCACAAGACTTTCTTTTATACTCAAGGTTTCAGTTTTAATGGACGGTTTTGATGAAAAACCTTTTGAAATTCAACGGATTAGATGAAGGGGTATATCCGGAATAAAAACTTTACCAAATTCAGTTTTCAAAGCCAATTATTTAAACTTTATGGAAAATTATTCCCGCCCATAATCGCATTAAATGCGTGTCAGAGCATGTTTGAAATAAATACGCATTTTACATTAAATAAAAACCGAATATTGAATGAATGGCTGGGATAAGAGTTAAAAACCCTGTGATTGATGTAGTGTCAGACGTGATCAGAAATGATGCAAGCAAGACATAATTAAAGCAAGGGTTCAATAATACATACCAGTCAGTCAAACATAGAAACCTGACTGATACCTCTGAGACTGATCGGGGTGATAAGCCCTGAGCTCTGTGTCCTGAACCTAACTCTAAACCGATCCTGAAGATCCAAATCTGATGTCTGTTCCCCCTGAAAGTCATCCATCTATCTGCAATCCTGATCCTGAGTTAGTCATTCCTCCTGACCACCTTGTTCACTCCTGAACTGAGGTTCATACTGAACCATCTACTCCTAGGTCAAGAAGTCCTAACTCTACTGACAACTCAACAAACCTGGTTTTAGGCAAAGCCTTAGTCAGGATGTCAGCTCTCTGCTTGTCAGTAGGGACCCTCTCCATCCTTATATCCTTTTTCTTAACATGATCTCTGATAAAGTGATGCCTGATGTCTACATGCTTACACCTGGTGTGTAAGACTGGGTTTTGGGATATGGCAATGGCACTATTTTTGTCACAATAAATTGGGACATCAGTGGCCTCAACCTGGTAGTCTCTCAGTTGTTGCTTCAACCAAAGGATTTGGGAGCAACAACTGCCTGCCGCCATATACTCATCCTTAGTAATAGACGTTGCAACACTTGTTTGTTTCTTAGAAAACCAAGAGATTAGTTTACTTCCTAGAAACTGACATGTTCCTGTAGTTGATTTCCTATCAAGCCTACAGCCTCCATAATCAGCATCAGAATAGCCAGTCAGTTTTAGGTTGTCATCAGAGGGATACCAAAGTCCTAAATTGACTGTACCTTTAAGGTATTTCAGTATCTTTTTGGCACTCTCTAGATGACTCTTCTTCGGATCAGACTGATATCTTGCACAAACTCCAACTGCATAAGTGATGTCAGGTCGACATGCAGTCAGGTACAATAAGGATCCAATCAGTGCCCTATATTCATTCTGATTTACTGAGGCTCCTTCTTTGTCAGGATCCAGCTTCTCATTTGTGTTCTTGGGAATACGTGAGACTTTGCTGGTCTGAACTCCAAATTTCTGAATCAAGTCCCTCGCATACTTGGACTGATTTATAAAAATTCCGAAGTCAAATTGCCTGACTTGGAGACCCAGAAAGAAGTTCATCTCTCCCATCATTGACATCTCAAATTTCCCAGTCATCAGCTTGGAGAATTTCTCACAAAGCTTCAGATTAGGAGATCCAAATATTATGTCATCCACATAAATCTGAACCAAGAGAATGTCCTCCCCTTCGGATATCCTGAAGAGGGTCCTGTCCACTGTTCCTTTCACGAACCCGTGGTCTATTAGGAATTGGGAAAGTGTATCAAACCAAGCCCTGTGCGCTTGCTTCAGGCCATAAAGAGCTTTCTTCAGGTGATATACTTTATTCCCAACTTCGAACCCTGGAGGTTGTTCCACATAAACCTCCTCGTTCAGTACACCATTCAGAAAGGCACTCTTTACGTCCATCTAATACACCTTGCACTTCTTGAATGTTGCATAAGCCAAAAACAGCCTGATTGCCTCTAACCTTGCGACCGGAGCAAAGGTCTCATCATAGTCGATCCCTTCGGCCTGAGAGTAACCCTTTACCACTAGTCTGGCCTTGTTTCTGACAACAATATTCTTCTCATCCCTATTGTTCTTGAAGACCCACTTGGTCCCAATAACATGTTGACGCCTAGGTCTATCAACTAACTCCCAAACCTGATTCCGCTCAAACTGAGCTCATCCTGCATGGCTAGGATCCAGTTGGGGTCAGCAAGAGCTTCTTCTATGCTCTTAGGTTCCTGATCACTCAGGAAACAGCAGAACATAGCACTCTCACCAAAGGACAACCTTGTCCTGACCCCCTCATTGACATCACCAATGATGTCAGCCAATGAGTGATCATCTAGCCACCGCCTCCTGCTGATGGCTGCACTGGGAGCTGCTGAAGTTCCCTCGCCTGATCCTGAAATGTTAGTCTCGACAATAACAGGCAAAGAAGCAGAACGAGCAAGAACAGGGGATACTGAGTCATTTCCTGAGGGTTGTACAATATCAGGGACATTGTTTCCCCCTACAGAGTTGGACTCAGTAACTGTCTCAGGTGCAGAAGCATCATCACCGACAGTACGTACCTCAGGTTGAGTCTGTGCCTCCGTCTGAGACTCAATATTCTCCGAGGCTAGGGCTTGCTGAGGGTTGGCCTGAGGTCCATCCTTATCATCATCATCATCATCCCATCCCTTGGGAGCACTTACAAGTTTGATCTTGAATTCAGGATTCTTCAGGCTCAGTCTTGTCACCCTCTTGGTAACCCCCTCAGTGTCAGGACTCGGAACCTGTTTTCTACGCACTGATGTAGTCTCATCAAACACAACATGAGGTGTTTCTTCCACACAAAGTGTCCGACAGCTATACACCCTGAAAGCTTTGCTGATTGAGGAGTACCCTAAGAAAACTCCCTCATCAGACTTGCTATCAAAGGCTTTAAGCTGGTCTTTCCCATTGTTCAGGATGAAACACTTGCACCCAAACATATGGAAATAGGAGATGCGAGGCTTCCTTTTATTCCACGTTTCATAAGGTGTCTGAGCATGTTGTTTGTTCAGCATAGATCGATTCTGAATGTAGCAAGCAGTGTTGATTGCTTCAGCCCAGTACTTCTTGGGCAGTCCTGACTCAGCCAACATGGTCCGGGCAGCTTCCTTCAGGGTCCGGTTCCTTCTTTCAGCTACCCCATTCTACTGAGGGGTCCTGGCTATAGAAGTCTCATGAGCAATACCAAGGTCAGTACAAAAATCAGTTATAATTGAGTTAAAAAACTCAGTTCCCCGATCTGATCTGATCCTGACGATGCTCTGACCCTGTTCAGTACTCAATTTCTTGAGTAACTCCAGAAGCTTGACCTGAGTCTCCTTCTTGTTCAGCAAGAAAATAACCCATGTGTACCTGGAATAATCATCAACAACAACAATGGTATATTTCCTACCATTCATGCTGACAGGAGTAATCGGACCAAAGAGATCTATGTGCAGGAACTGAAGCACTCTGTCAGTTGAGAAGGCATCCTTCTCCTTGAATGAAGTTTTGGTTTGCTTGTCTTCCTGACATGCTCCGGACACGTGGCCTTTGCTAAAAACTTCATTAGGTAGACCTTCTACAAGAGAAAGTTGAGAGATTTTGTTAATAATCTTGAAGTTTAAGTGACTCAGGCGTTTATGCCAGAGCCAACTGAGCTCAGAAGAGCTCTTAGCGACCAAACAAGTTTCAAGAGAGCTGCTCTTAAAGTCAGCAAAATAGACATTGCCTCTCCTGACACCTGTAATCAGAACTTGCAGTGTAGATTTGTCCTTCACAAGGCATATGTTAGATGTAAACTCTACACTATATCCTCGGTCACAAAACTGACTGACCGAAAGCAGGTTATGCCTAAGACCCTCAACATAGGATACATTAAGCACTTTAATAGAACCAACAACAAGGGTACTGAATCCTCTGGTGAAACCCTTAGAGTTATCACCAAAGGTTACCTGCGGGCCTTCCTGAGCTACATAGTCCTGAAGGAGATCACAAAATTCGGTCATGTGCCTGGAACACCCTGAGTTCAAGTACCTGTCCTTCATCAGATCCTCCTACCTCTTCTTGTAGCCCGCAGCGACCTGAAAAGTATCAGGCCTCAGGTACCCATCTAGTATTGGGTCCTACAGTGTCAGCCATACCCTTCGGGATCCAGATTTGTTTAATAATTCTGATGGCATCAGAAGTGTAAACCTGTCTCCCTGAAATATCAACATACACTGTCATCTTCTTCCTTTGTGCCTGGGAAGTTGAGGGTGTATGTGTGTTAGCCTGAGTCTCAGGAGCCCTGGATTGATTCCTGAGGGCGGGACTCCTGTTCCTCCTAGGCCTAGGTGCGTTGGGTTGAGGTCTGTCCTGAGAAGGAGCAGCTCGGGCCTGACCTCTAAGCACTTGAGGTCTGGCCTGAGTGTTATCGGAGTCAGGTCTCCGTTGCCTTTCAGGGGCCATTTGGTTTGTCCTTCTCCTCTGAGGATTGGGACGCTCTTGATGGGCCCTGTGCCCTGCCTGAGGCCTCTGGACCTAGTAGTCCTTGGATTTGCCTGAGATTCTGTTCGACCTGAGTTCCTTCTACCCTGAGCACTTTGAGGCTGAGCCTGAGAAGTGCTTGGAGCAGAATTCCTTCGGGCCTGAGAATTCCTAGGCTGAGCTTTGGAGTTTCCTTGGTCCTTCTTCCTCGGCTCAGGATGAGAAGCCTGGGCCTTTCCCTTAGGTTTTGGCCTAGATTCCTCAGTCCTTTGCCTGACAGGTTCAGGCACTTTCTCCCTTTGCCTTTATCCTGATGAACAACACTGGGGCCCTTGTCGTCAGTTTGGGCAGGGACAAACTTTTTCTGAGAGTTGCTCCCTGAAGCACCTCTCTTCTTCTTGCCCTTTGGGTCTTTAGAGGCATCATAGCCTAACCCAGCTTTGGCACCATCGGTCAGCTGAGAGAAACTTGTTAACTCATCAACCACTTGGGAAGATGTGTGTAACTTCTTCGGCTTTTCCTCAAGGCGCACATTTTCTCTTTTCAGAGCCTCAAGCTCAGTGGTGTACTGAAGCACCAGTTTCTGATGAGCATTCTCTTTTGAGATCAGCTCAAGATCCCAAGCAGTTTGCTCAGCACTAAGGCGAGCTTGCCACTCAGTTTCGAACATCCCTCTTAGAGCAATTCACTCAATCATCTGCTGTTCCTGAGCAAGGAACTGATCAGTGTCACGAGTCTCAATCTGTGAGCTGATTATAGCATTGAGTCTTTCAACCGCCACTGGGGTTTCATCATGCTTATTCCGGGCATGAAGCAACTCTTCCTGGAGGTTTACTAGCCTCAGTGCTTCCTCAGTATCCCTCACTCTGAGAGACTCCGATCATTCTCCCCACTCAGTTGTGCATTCACATCCACTGTGTGAATATGAGTCTCCTGCAGCCTTGAGAAGTCAACCATCAATTGCTCTAAAGCGAGCTGAAGGTCGAGATCCCTTGTTGAATCTGAGCTAAGCTCAGGTGCGTGATCAGGAGAAGAGGTAGAAGAACATACCTCATCATCTGCCATCAGGCAGAGATCATCATACTCCTCATCGGAGAAGAGTTCAGGGGACTGGCTTCCTGGGCCATCAGAATCTGAGGAATCCTCAGCAATCATAGCTCTCCAGTCTGATGCCCTGAGCTCTCTCTTCGCTCTCCGATCTTCTCTCTCTCAAGCGCTGAGCTCTGGACAATCATACTGATAATGCCCGGTCTTCTTGCAGTGGTAGCACTGATCTACATCAGAAACAACCTTTTTATCAGTGTACCTTTTATCCAGATGACTCCCTCCGGCTCCCTGATGATCATTCAGGTTTGGAGCTGGATTTTCTGGGATCAGCATCATCTCACCTCTTCTCATCTCTGCGCCGCTCAGGCTCCTCTCTCTCTCTCCTGGAATCTGAACCCCTCCTCTTTTCCCTCTGGGGGCTCGATTTCCTGGGGCTGGAATACCTGCGATCATGAGAGTCAGTATTAAACTTCTTATACCTACCGAAATGAGAGTTCAGCTTCTCGAATCATCGTGCCATCAGCCTGTACTCCAGGGCTAGCTCATCCTTGCTCATATCTCTGAGTGATTTCGAGTCAGATCCAGCCTCAAGCTCAGGAGTAGCTTTAAGAGCCACGCTCTTTTCCTTTTCAGGTGTCTTCTCCTCACTCACCTCCTCACTGATAGCACCCTTCTTCTTCCTCTTATCGAGGTCGAATTCCAGAGCCTTTAACTCTGAGAATAGGTGAGAGTAAGGAATGTTTGTGAGGTCCTGAGTGTTCTTCAACAAGATCACTCCTGTGTCCCATCTTTCAGGGAGACAGTTCAGGATTTTAGACGACACCTTCCTCTTGGGAAAGTCCTTCCCAAGGGTTGCTAGCTCGTTCATCATCTTAAAGAATCGAGCTTTCATCTGATCGATGGACTCTCCTTCCAACATCCGAAAGGCCTCAAACTTCCTGATAGCAAGATCTCTCTTGTTCTTCTTGATCTTCTCTGAACCCTCACTCATCTCCTTCAGAGCATCCCAGATCTCCTTCACAGTAGTCAGATGCATGAGCCTAACCGAGTTCTCGTAAGAAATGGTGTGGAGTATAATGTTCTTCGCAACATTATCCAGTCCAATTTGCTTAATCTGATCAGCAGTAAACGCGGACCTCTCCACAGGCTCATCTCCGGCAGCCGGAACAGGGACATTGCCAGCTACGGGCCAGGTGGTCTGAAGATTCCTCATAAATCTGATCGGACCATGCTCAATCACCTGGGGCATCTGATCATGGATGGAGTAGAGATGTGCAAGGACCCTGAATTTCCAATAATCATAATTATCAATAGAGAATTCAGGAAGACTGCCTTCGAGGCATTTAGAACCGGATGCCATGAATGCAAGTTTTCTGAAATAGATCTGTTCAGTTGACCACCAAAAGTTTCACCTCAGAAACTGTTGGTAAACAAAGTCAGTGGTCTTTTGAACCACTGCTCTGATACCACTTGTTGGTCCCGAAATGAGTATAATCAGTGTATTGGGGGGGAATACATTGATGTCAGATTTTCCCGAATCCTCAGGAAAATGCTCTTTCAGACTTAGTCAGGAAGCTCCTGAAATGTTCAGTCTACTGAAGTCCTCAGGGGCAGCAGGGACGGATCAGCAATGAACCAAATAAGCTAAGTCAGAGTTGTGCTCTCAGAAGCTCAGTAGAGATAACAATCCTACTGACCGCTCGGAAGCTAGTCAGTTTGGCTACTATCTCAGTAAGCTCAGTTTAGTGCGGAATGTGAGCCCTTAAGTGTTTACTCATTTTAGTTCTAAAAACTTATCAGTTTGCTTAGTGAAAACGTGGTTAAGGCTGGTGCACAGTTTACTGATCAGGATGACAAGGCAGTCCTGATGGTTTTTCAGAAACAATGCAAGTATTCTTCAGTTTAATATGAATAACAGTTTATGATCCAGAGCAAAAAGTAAATCAACACACAAGGGTCTTTTTAACGTGGTTCGGAGATAACTAACTCCTACGTCCACGACCTGATTGAACAGGAAGCTATCCTCAAAACCCTGAGGATAGGTACTTAGGTTTTACGTGCCAAGGGACACGAATAGCCAACTTCTTCTCTAAGGAACTGACCCCTGGGTGGTTTTACAAGTCCCAGTCCTTCCTACCAACCAACTCACAACCTGAGGGGTTTGGTATTCACGTTTTCCAACTATTGTGTATTGATCCCTCTAACAAATCAGTGCTAAGGATGGGATCAATACTCTAAGCAAAATACAGAAGAGATTCCTACTACAACACTAGGGAAATTTAAGGTTTCAGAGTGCTGTTCAAAGTATGCTTTGAGTGCTTGGAATCTTGAGAATTCTTCACTTGGAAATTTCCCGTAACCTTGAATGGGGGCAAGGCCTTCTGTATTTATAGGGAGGTTTGAAAAGATCCGTTGGAGGAGATCCATTTCAAACCTTCCTATTTAGGATAGGTGCAGGTACTGGTTGTCCTTGTCTGACAGAGACCATACCTAGTATGGCAAAGTTTCTGATCCGCCGCCTGCACCTCTGAGAAGCATTAAATGTGCTCAGTCTCCGTACATACGTGTCGCCTTCTAACTGGTCGCTTGTCCAACGGCTAGTTTATCGGCATTGACTTTACTGAACCTCGTACATTTATAACTCTGAGTTTCTCATTCTTAACTCAGGATAAATGTTTGTCTTATGTTGGAGACTCTGACATTCTTTCTGCTTCATCAGACTTCCATTCGCACGTGTAACTTTTGGGTCTCAGGACTTACAAGTATCATGTTAATTGATACTAAGCCCAAGTCAGGACTTAAGAACATCAGAAGGACATTCAGCCTGATCAAGGTTACACACTGCCTTCACTGATAGAGACTTCCCTGAGCATGCTTAGTCTACTCATTTCTGTCAGTATCAGTGGTCTTCTTCAGGATGGCTTCTAGGTTTTTCTTTCTAGGTTTTTCAGGTTACAGCTTCAGGTTGATCATCTTCAGGACGATCATACCTTCAGGATTGGAACAGCTTCAGACTTCAGACTTTAAGGACGTCTCCATCAGTCTTCACTCCTCAGTACGTTCCCCCTGAACTGAATACCTGTGAATAGAAAAATCTATTCTAACCTATCTATCCTGAGCCTATTATCCTGATGAACTAAACTAAGGCAAATTCATCAAGGGATTTTTGGATCTAATCAAAACACTCAGATTGTCCCAACAATATCCCCCTTTTTGATGATGCCAAAACCCTTAGAAAAATCCTACCATCTAAACATGTTACTGACTTAGTCAGTATTCAGTTCAGGTGCCTATATCAGGTCCTTAGTTCTATAAGATGGAAACAGGAAATGGTTAGTACAGTTCTTGATAAAGAGCAGAAAAGTAAATCAGGAGTCAACGAGATGTTCTCTCAGGAATATAAATAGTTTCATTGATATAAAGTATATGGTTTCCTGAAACTATTACAAAAATTCCTGAAAAACTAGTCTTCACTCTTCATCATCCCACCTAGCCAAGGAGATCACATACTTCTTCAGGACCCTGAGCTTGACCTCATGGAACATCTTCTGATCTCTGATAGCTCCGGTTCTTGAAGCAATCATAGCAATCTCCTTTCGGATCAGCTCCATGTTCAGGTGGTTATTGATACCGAGGGTTGACATCGGGTAGGTGATGTGCTCAGGTGTCTTGATCTGAACTCTTGCTCTGTCAGCATGACGAACAATTTCTCCCCAGAGTTCATTATGATGCAAGGCCATCCATTCGACAAAGATAGTGTTGATGTCTTTGCCCTCGGATGTCTTTAGCCAGTTCCCGACGACGTAGTACAAGTCAACGAACTCCTTCTTGATCGGGACACAAATCTCATTCAGGTCACAAGGAACAAAGTTGTCGACATACTCGTACACTATGGGACCGGCATCTTGAGCATCACTCACCTTCCTCTTAGTCGCAGCAACTGACTTCTTCTTCTTGGCATCAGGGGCAGGCTTCTTTGGATCAGTCTTCTCCTTCAACACAGCCATCTTACCCTTCAGCTTTTCAATCTGAGTTGCCTGACTCTTGACCTGCATAACAGTCTCCAGAGTCAGTTGCTTGGACTTTTTCCTTCCCTCGGTAATGGGATCACCAGGGAAATGTTGCCCTTCACACTCCTCCATCAGGTCATCCACGGAAACATCAGTTTTCCCTTCTGAGCAGTAGACTTTGGATTTTTCAGAGCTTTCCCTTTCCCCTTTTTGGCAGCATCAAAGGGGCCTTCGTCCTTATCGACCTTCTTCTGAGTGTCTCTGATCAGGATCCCCTGAGATGCCTGTTGATCGGTCACCACCTGAAACTCCTTGGCCAATTTCTCATTTGTCTCAGCTCTGAGCAGACTATCAGAGAGGTGCTCATTGAACTCCCTCCGCATGGCAGCAATCTTCTCCTTCCTTGCTGTGCTTTCAGATAGCATTGTGTTAAGGGACTTGTGCCATGCATCATTGGTAGACTTCTGGCTTTCTCTCCACTTAGCCAAAAGAACAGTATCTCCTCTGTCCGCTTCTTCCCGAGCCACTGACCTGACCTGAGCCTCCTGCTCATTCAGTGCCTCTGTGATCAGTGACTTGATCCTGTCATCCAAGCCACTGAGAGAAGTGTTGATCATTTCCTGCACTTGGTCAGTAGTGACTCCGGTTGACCGTTGTCATTCAAGGCTCAAGAATCTTTCACCTGATTCCTTCTTAGCCTTGCCCAACTCTGCATTGAGATTTTTTATTTTCTCACACTGACGGTCAATCTTACCCAAGATAGTCCTCCCCATCAGTGACACTCCCACTGCGATGGTTCGGGTTTTCCTCTTCTTGGGCTTGGGCTTGGGCTTGGTGGCAACCTTCTTCGGGACCTCTCCTGAAGCCTCAGCAATCCCGGTCCCTGGGAGTGCGTCATCGGCCGGTGCACCTCCATCTGAGGTCGCACCTTCCCCGACTACTGGCACAAGTGCCATAGAAGGGTTAGGCTGAGGATTGTTGGCCCTGACTACCCTGATGAAGTCGTCCTTGTTGATGACTTGGGCATAAGAACGAAGCCCAAATCGATTGACAACCCTGATGGCCTGGCATCTCGCATCCATCTCGAATGGAGTTAACTTTGGTGGTGTGGACTCCTCCTGTATTTCTTCCTCAGCTTCCTCCTGATGATCGGATTTGGATTCAGCTTCATCGGAAACAGTCCACTTCCTTCCCCGATTCTCTTCAAGGTCCTCATCATGGAGCTCCTCCTCTTGAGCCTCCATCCCCACCACTTCCTGATGCTCTCCCTCTCCTGCATCAGAGCTGCTTTGCTCCTCCCGAGCAACCACTTCTTCTCCAGTTTCTCCTCCTTCACCGCCTCCTTGCTCCTCCTGA
>JAPKLY010005843.1:0-12088 GCA_026898435.1 Prunella vulgaris | reverse complement strand
ACTTAGGAGTATAAAAATTATATAAACTAGAAAAAAGAATAACACTGGTCGCTTTAAAATTTTTGTAGTAATTAAAAAATATGACAATGAAGAAATTATAAAATATAATTAAATTTTGAAGTATCGAATAAGCAGAGTTGAAATTTTTTTACGTAAAAGTATAAAAATCATATAAATTAGAAAAAGAATTTGCTCACTTTGATATTTTTCATTTTAATTAAAAAAATATGATAAAGAAGAACACATAAAAATTTTGTGAATTTAAAAAAACATAGAAAAATAGAATTCGAAATAGATTTATAATTACTCTAATTTTTAAATTGGAACTTTGGAATTGTAAAATTTGTCAACTATGTAAAAAAAGAGAATAATATTTTAAAAGGTACTCGAGGTAGGATTTTCGAATTTTTAGAACTGAAAAAGAGAATAATATCAAAATTGAAAACTTTCTTAGTATTGTAAGTAGAATTTTCGAATTTTTAGAATAGAACTGATAGAATAAAATTTTCAAAATAAAGTTGATAATAAAAATAATTTAAATAAATATAAAAACAACTCTGAGGAACTTGAAATTTTTACGATAGGTTACATATAATTATTTAAAATCACTTGATAAGAAAATTTATTTTTGAATTTCAATATTTTTGACATGGAGTACAAAAATTATATAAATTAAAAAATAACTCTGATCATTTTGAAAATTTTATTGTAATTAAAAAATATAATAATGAGTAACATATAATGTTTGCACAATGTTAGTTAAAACGGAATAATTTTATAAAGAGGACTCGGAATAGTTTGAAAATTTTACATAAGATAAAAAAATTGTTTATTTATGATATATCCAAAAATTATATTTTTCTAGTTTTTAAATAAAATTTTAAAAATTGAAAAGAATGGATTTTTAAAAACAAAATCGAGAGTTAAAATAATATGATGATAAACATAAACCACTCCGATGAACTTGAACATTTTACTGTAAGTTTAGAACAATATAATGCATATAATTTTAAAATTCACTTGATTTGAAGATTTAAAAATAAAAAGTTAGAATTTTCAGAACGAATAGGCAGAGGTGAAATTTTTACATAGGAATATTAAAATCGTTTAAATTAGAAAAAACATAATAATGAAATAAAAAATATTTAATATATTTTGAAGATGTAAAAAAATAAAATTGAAAAAAAAAATTTACTCTAGTTTTTAAAATCGAAACTATAGAATTTGTAAAAATTGTACATTGTAGTAATAAGGAATATCTTTATAAACGACTCAAAATATTTAAATTTTTTTACGCTAATTCAAAAAATCAAAATTCTGGAGTTTTTTAAATATAATTTAAGAATTTTAGACCTGAAAGAACATAATTAAAATAGATGCAATATTGAGAATAATTTAATAATAAATTTAAAAACGACTCCTATTTACTTGAAAATTTTACTATAATTTAAAATACAATAATGCATATAATTTTTAAAAAATCACTAAAATCGTTTAAATTAGAAAAAAAACATGATAATGAAATAAAAAATATTTAGTAAATTTTGAAGATGTGAAAAATAGAATTTAATATTTAAAAAAAACAATTTACTCAAATTTTTAAAATCGAAATTTTAGAATTTGTAAAAAATTGTACATTGTAGTAATAAGGAATAATTTTATAAAGACGACTCAAAATAGTTTAAATTTTTAGACTATATCACTAAAAAATCAAAATTCTAGAACTTTTTAAATAGAATTTAAAATTTTCAAAAATGAAAGAACATAATTAAAATAGATGCGATACTGAGAATAATTTGATAATAAATTTAAAAACGACTCCTATTTACTTAAAAAATTTACTGTATTTTAAAATATTACATATAATTTTTAAAAAATCACTAATATAGATTTTAAAATTTTAAATTGAATACGCAAGGAGAAGTATAAAAAGTTTATAAATTAAAAATAACTCTGATTGCTTTGAATTTTTATGTAGTTAAAAATATGAAAAGGAGAAACATATAAAAATTTCATGAATTTTGAAAATGTTAAAAATAAGACTTAAATTTTAGTGAAATAATTTATTCTAATTTTTAAAATCGAAACTTTTGAATCTGTAAAATTTGTACAATTATAGTAAAAAGAGAACAAAAATTCTGTGAATTCAAAAAATGTGAAAAATAGGATTAGAACTTTAGAAAAATAATTTAAAATGGAAAAATTTTGAATCTGTAAAATTTGTACAATGTAGATAAAAAGATAATAATTAAAAAATATGACTCATAATACTTTTAAATTTTTACATAAAGATAAATTACTTGCTAGTTTATAACATATCCAACAAATTATATTTTTCTAACCTTTTAAATAGAATTTCCAAATTTTAGAAAAATGAAAGAATGAATTTCTTTTAAAAATGAGTCGTTAATGAGAATAGTTTGAAAATAAAAACATTATATGCGTAATTTTTTTGGAAATTACTTGCTTAGAAGATTTTACAATAAAAATTTTGAATTTTCAAATTGAATAAGCAAAGCTGAAAAAATATTATATAGGAGCATAAAAATCATATAAATTAAAATAGAAAAATATCTAATATTGCTTTGACATTTCTATTGTAATAAAAAAAATATGATAATGAAGAAATTATAAATTTTTATGAATTTTGAAGGTGAAAAATAAAATTTAAAATTTTAGAAAAATAATTTACTCTAATTTTTTAAATCGAAACTTTTGAATCTGTATAATTTGTACAATTGTAGTAAAAAAAAAATTATAAAGATGACTTAAAATACTTTAAAAATTTTTAAACAAAATAATATCCAAATCAATTTTTTTGGAGCTTTTTAAATAGAATTTTCAAAATTTAAAACTAAAAGAACATATGATTTTAAAACAGAAGCGACAATGAGAATAATTGATAATATATATATATATAAAACGACACATATTTTACTTGAAAATTTTACTGTAGATATAGTTTTAAAATACTATAATACATATATATATATTTTTTTTTTAATTACCTGGTTTGAAATTTTAAAAATATAGATATTGAATTTTTATATTGAGCAGACAGAGCTGAATTTTTTTTACATAGGAATATAAAAATTGAATATATTAGAAAATAAAATTAATCGCTTTGAAAATTTTATTTTAATAAAAAACATGATAAGAAAAAACATATAAAACTTCTTGAATTTTAAAGATGTGAAAAATAAAATTCAAAATTGTAGAAAATAAAATTTATTCTAATTTTTAAAATCAGAATTTGCAAATCCGTACAATTGTAGTAAAAATGGAATAATGTTATGAAGATTTTACACAAGATAATAACTAGCTAATTTATGATATGTCCAAAATTCAGATTTTTCGAAGTCTTATATAAAGAATTTTTGAATTTTTAAAACTGAAAGAATGAATTTTTCAAAATATAGTCAAGAGTGAAAATATTTTGATAAAAAATATAAAAACGATTTTGATGAATTTGAAAATTTTACTATAGATTTAGAATATTATATTATAATACATCTAATTTTTAAAAATCACTTGATTTAAAGATTTAGAAATATAAATTTTGAGTTTTCAAATCGAATAGGAAAAGCTTAATTTTTTTACAAATGAGTATAAAAATTGTATATAATAGAAAATAATACATATCACTTTAATTTTTTTTGTATTAAAAAAATATGATAATGAGTAACATATAAAAATTTATTAAATTTTGAAGAGGTAATGGATTTGAATTTTATAAAAATAATTTATCCAAAATTCAAAATCAAAACTTTTAAATCTGTAAGATTTGTCCAGTGTTAGTTCAAAAGGAATAGTTTTATAAAAATGACTCATAATACTTTTAAAACTTTATAGAAGATAAATAACTTGCTTATTTATGATATATCCAAAATTTAGGTTTTCTAACTTTCTAAATAGGATTCGAATTTTAAAACTTAAAAAGAATGTATTTTTCAAACCAAAATTGATAGTGAGAATAATTTGATAATAAAATATAAAAACAACTCAGATGAACTTGAAAATTTTATTATAGATTTAGAATATTATAAATTTATGATATGTATATAATTTAAAATTCACTTGATTTGGAGATTTAGAAAGATAAATTTTGTATTTTCAAATCGGATAGGGAGAGGTGAATTTTTTTACATAGAAATATAAAAATCGTGTATATTAGAAAATAATTTCGATCGTTTTAAAATATTTATTGCAAATAAAAAACATGACAGTGAAGAACATATAAAAATTTACTTAATGAAGGAAATATGAAAGCATACCTGTGAGGAATGAGGAATGTGAGTTGAGTTAGGCACCAAGAATGGAAATAACATCCCAATAGACTCCTTATCAACCAGCCACAAATTTCTTCTTCTTTCCCCACCACACTCCTTATTACATTTTTTCCCAAGAACAAGCTGCACATCACAAGCATTTATAACATAAGATTGCAATACACAACTTCAGAAGAGAATGGATATATAAATCATAGTACATTGAATTTAAGGGAACTACTTTAAAAGAAGATACATGAGTTTTACAAAAGGCATGTTTTCGATCACTAAAAAAAATAGAGAGAACTATTTAAAATCTACAATGAAAAGCGAGTCCTTTCCAAGGAAGCAGTTGCAAACAAACCCATATTAAAGATAAGTGATATATTTAAACTATATAAGCTACTATAAAATTTATTGCTGATGAAACCATGTACAGAGTCTGCCTATTTGGAAATTAACCAATAAGAGTAAAAGTTTAAGGAAGCCAAATAAACTAATGCAATCATTAAACTCTAAAAACTCAAACAACTATCAAAATTAAGAAGTTCATACACTTGAGCCAAAAAGATTGTATAGTAGAAACTGACAAAAACAAGCTAGGCCTTCATCAACTTTCTCCCAATTCCACAGAAAAAGAATAACAAATACAGTACTAAATAGCAAAAGATAAAGCGAAACATACTTGTAAACTCTTGGTTCATCTGCTCTCTCGATTGTAGTTGTCATCCTCGTCAAGTTGTGGCGAATAGCCTTGGCGTTGAACTCGGACTCTACCCTATTCTCCGGCAAGGAGAGCTCTGTCCCTGTGGAGATAGAGAGAGAAATCGCCATGTGAAGAACGGAGAAAGCTGAAATTCATCAGCCGCCTGATCTGTACTGGGAGAGTACAACGGACGCCGTGAGTCCTGAGCTGTTTATGAATTTCACGGGAAAGCTGGTGATTGGACTGAATGCTTAACTGATGCTGTTCAAAAAATAAAAGAAAAGTGCTACCTGAAGAGAGGGCGCCGGATCTCTGCTTTTGTAGATATCTTTTGATTCCTTCCTCACCGGTTCAGTTGGTTTGAAATTTGAATGTTCTCAAGGGACTCCGAATTGCTGGAATTCGATTTCACATTTTCTCAGATCTGCAGCGGCGGCGGAGGCGCTGCTACAGACATCGATGGAGACAGCTTCCGAAACGACGGGCGACGGGATAAATTCTTTGCCTAAAAGATCTGGATTCATCCATCTCCATCCTCCCTGATCTCGATCTCCTAGGAATTGGGGGAAGCAAAACGACGACGTAGGGGCTTTTGCCTAATTTTGGAAACAACACCACCACCAGTTCCCGGCTTAGCACCACAACCACCGGCGGCTGCCCCCTATAATACTGGGAGCTAGTCAGCGTCTGAAACTTATTTGTGAGAGAGTTTCAGATTCAAATACTCTCTCTCCCTCTCTCTTTCTCTCCCAAAAAGAGCCGTTGCCTCGCTCTCTTTCTCTCTCCCTCTCTCTTTCTCTCCCAAAAAGAGCTGTTGCCGCGCTCGCTTTCTCTCTCCCAAAAAGAGCCGTTGCCGCGCTCGCTTTATCTCTCCCTCTCTCTTTCTCTCCCAAAAAGAGCCGTTGCCGCGCTCGCTTTCTCTCTCTCTCGAAGAGCCGTTGCGCTCTCTCTCTCTCACAGAAAGAGAGTCGGTAATGTTTGATCAAATGGTAAAAGCTCACTTCATTCTTCCCAGTTAAAACAAAAATAAAACATAAAAAAATTGACATGCTGTACAAGAAAATTATTTTGTATAAATTTATTTAAATCAAATTTATCGAATATATGAAAATTTTATTTTTAGGCTACTATTTTATGGAATACAAAAGTTGATCATTATTTTTTATAAAAGTGCAAAACTAGAACATTGCCTTATTCATTATATAAAAAAATATAATAACACGGAATAATAATTGGAATAAATTGTTAGAATTTTATAGATAAAATTTTAGAAATGATTTTGTAATTTTGTCCGTGTCTAAATTTAATTCTTTATATTTTTTATCAATTATAGCTCTTCAATTATAAAAAATAATTTTTTAATAGAATTTATAAAGTAAAAAGAGTAATAATTTACAACGTTAAAGAGTATAAAATAATATAATTAGATAAATGAAATCATAATATATAAAATAAAAAGCAAAAAAATAATTATATTTACAGTTTTAAGCACGTTATAATTTAAATAAATTAGATAAATTAAAATGTAAAAGAAGGATACATATATAACTAATAGAGAAAGTATCAGAAATTGTCATATATTACCAAAAAGTTGCTACTCTTGATAACTAAAGGACCATAATTAAGTAATTAAATACAAAAAGGATTAAATCTGAACTCAAATAAACTTACAAGACTATTTTTTTATATTTTCTCAAATTATATATATATATGAAATTCTATAAAGAGACACTCTCTTGTGAATTTTTTCACATGTAAAATATACCTAAAATAAATATTAAAAATACACGGATCATGAGTTGCTACAAGTCAAACTGATATTCCAAAAAATTCGCGCAAATGTTTATTTCAAAATTTTCGCTTACAAATTGTGTTATTATATGGACAAATGTGTGTTACCACTTAATAGTCCTTAAAAATATTTTTTTGTGCTTCCAAATAACTGTAAGAACAATTATCTCCTTTACAAGAATTAAATATATATTTTTAATCTATTTCTCATTCTTTTTAAATCTATATTTATTGTTTCATACAATAACACAAGGCTTTGAATAAAATAAAAAATAATTCTTATCAAAATAGAGTTAAATAAAATTAGAACTTAAACCTTTGAAAAATTATTTGAAATTTCAAATTTAATTTCAAATTTTGCTGCGTAATTTAATTTTTATTATGAATTATTGTCATACCTTAAACGCGACATAAATAGCATGCAGAGATAAATTTGTTTATAACCCCTAATTAAATAAAAAAAATTATTTTATTTAACAAAATTCAAAAGTTGAGGTTAAAATGTAATCTCATAAAAGTTCGTGATTTAAATTTTAATTAAAAATTTTTGCCATGTAGTTTAAGTTTTTATGGATAAATAATACATAGACCCCACATAAGTTCCGGACAGAGGCAAAATTTTCCAGTAAATTTTTAGTTGTAAAAATGAATAAATAATTTTTTTTTTAAAATAAGATTCAACAGTTTAGTTTAGGATACAATTATAAAAAATTCATAAATTTAAATTACAATTAAACCTTATAAAAAATAAAGCATATTCTAAAGTATAAAGCCTTTTAAGGATACTTTTTAGTTTTAGCATCCTTGTCAAAAATGTTTGACAAGTTGGGTTACTACTCACTAGGTGTGACCCAAAACTTCTTCGAATTTTTTATTTACAAAAATTTTAGGGAAAATTATACTCCCTCCGTCCCGAAACTACATTCATAGTTGTTCCGGACATGCGAGCCAAGAAAAAATAATTATGTGAGTGTAAAGTTAAATACTAAAATAAGAAAAAGTGTATTTTGTTGACTTTTGTGAGTGAAAATGTTTTCTTTTTAGGTGTATGAAAGAAGAGTTGTGACGTCCAAATAAGGAAAGTGTAAAAGTAATTTTGGGACGAATGAAGTATTTAATAGGACAATAATTATAGAATTGTGTAGATCAACTAAATGAGTACGAATTAAGTCCATTTCGATCTTCTCATTTCTATTAATGTCATTTAAAATTTGTCACATCATCTGTTAAATTATTTTTATATTATTTTCTTAATTAAAGAATTTTGAGTAAATTTTATATAATAATATTCCTTAATAAACTCATCATAAAATTGTTTCAAAATAATGAAAAGTTGGTCAAACATATCAAAATATTTATCACCGTCCCGTAAAAATTTACATTCTGGAATAGCACAATTTTAAGAAAAATGTGTTTTTCATATAAAGTAGTAACATATGTGTAAATACCTGAATTTTAAGAAAAAATGTCTCCAGATATATCTTATACCTGAATTTTACTCGCAATAATATTATTAATTATTTTGATAAAGAAAAACATATAAAGTAGTGACATATGTGTAAATAATTTTATGAGTGTATACACAATTCAATGTTTTCTTTTTTAATTAATGGGAAAATATCATTTTGGGTACCCAAAGTTTACTCATTTTCGATTTTGGTATCCAATGTTTGACCACTATCAAAATTGGTCACCAAAGTACATTTGTAGTATCAAAATTGGTCTTGTCGTTAGTTGAATAACGGAGAGAACTAATTTCAGCGCGAAAATTATTAGGGCTTCATTCGGTCATAGTCCCTCTTCTCTCTTTTCCCCTCTCCACTCTCAAATCCTAATTTCTACGAATTCGACAGACATTTTTCCCTCAATTGAAGTACACACCGGAAATTTCATACGAGAATCATTCCAAGGGTACATGCCGGACATCGCGGGGCAAACTGGTGTTCTGTGGGAGCTAATCAAGGGGCCGTTGATAGTCCCGCTGCTGACAATCAGTGTGTATGTTTGCTTGGCGATGTCGATAATGGCATTCATGGAGAGGCTGTTTATGAGAGTCGTCATTGTTCTGGTGAAACTCTTCTGGAAAAAGTCGGACAAGCGATACAAATGGGAGGCCATGGCCGACGATGTGGATATAGGGAATGAGGTTTTCCCCATGGTCCTTGTTCAGATCCCCATGTTCAACGAGATAGAGGTCGATTTTACTTGATTTTTCTGTGTCAATTTTTTTCTGATAGACTTGTGATTCAGGTTTTGGATGATTCCACCGACTATGCCATCAAGGTAGTATAATATACATATACATATACATGTGTCTCTAATCTCTATCTATCTAGTCATTTCATTTCGACGAGCAAAACAAGTAACCCAAAAGTTTTGATCTGAAAATTATTTTTCAATTGAGGGAAAAATGTCTGTCGAATTCGTAGAAATTAGGATTTGAGAGTGGAGAGGGGAAAAGAGAGAAGATGGGTTGTGACCAAATGAAGCCCTAATGATTTTCGTGCTGAAATTAGCTCTCTCCATTAGTCAACTAACGACAGAACCAATTTTGATAGTGGTTAAACATTGGGTACCAAAATCGAAAAGAAAGTAAACTTTGGATACCAAAAATAATATTTTCCCTTTAATTAATAGTGTATAAATTTGTGTGGAATGGTAAAATGAAAAAAAAATATGGAAATTCACGAGGGACTGAGGAAGTATATCATTTCTCTTAATTAAAAAAATTATTTAAAAAATATTGAGAAAAGGGCTTAGTCTTGTATGCACCAATTACACCGTGCAACTCAAGTTCATTTTTGAAAAATTATACAAAATACTACTGAAAAGTTACACATATTATTACTGAAAAGTGTATATTTAATAATTTAATTTTTCAGTAATAATTTGTGTAACTTTTTAAAAATAAATTTGAGTTGCACGATGTAATTGATGCACAAGAAAAGAAATCTCACGCATATCAGATTTCCCTATTCTGAGAATATTTATTGTGCGCAGAACTCGTTCCCACTTTTGAAGAATCCTAACCCACCAAAGAAGTATTGCAACTGCTTACCCTAAAATGGAAAATCATAAGTACTACGGTAAGACAGTTTTTTGATCACATAATCAGTATTTTTATAATTAGATCGGTAATTAAATCGAATGAAGTATATCGTTATCGGTTCTATCATTAAAATTATTTCGACCTATTTTTTAAATATTACATATATTATATGAAAAAATAAATTAAATTGAATATTCCTTTATAAAATTTTAATAAATTATAAATTTTATATTGAAATAAATACAATAGAGTCATACTCATATACAATAAAAATAAAAAAATTCAAAATAACTCAAGTTATAATATCAATGTAAATCATTACATGTTTCATAACTTTTGCATATTGAAATCTTAAATTAAAATATTACTATGAGAATTTAAAATATATATATAATTTTTGGGTTGGGATGTGTCTCACAATTTAATAAAATAAAAAAATTAGAAAATAAAAAATTTAGAAATTAAAGTATAGAAACAGATTGGTTCAATCTATTTTGATCGTTTTTTTACTATTGAACCTTAAAAATAATTTTCAGAGGATAAATTGACCGATTCAATGACTGATTCCCGCGGTTAAACCGATTTTCAACCAAGATTCGTGAAGTGTAAAAATTTGTGTTGAATGTTAAGAGTGGGAACCAAGAAAATTCAGGGGGCAAAATCTAAAAATCTGCATAATTTGGATAACAAAGTTTAATCAACAACAGAGTTAGACTAACACTTGCGTGAACTTGATTCACGTGAACTTTTCGTCTCATTTTTTATCATTTACAAAATGAGTCTAATAAAATCTTATATATAGGATCCATTAAGGGTAAGTTGGGCAGTGAAAGGATTAATGGAGTCCAAGGATCTTAGATCTATGAATCAAGTTCATATCTCTTTGCAGCAGTCTCTAAACATAGTATTAATGCAACCCTCTGTGACTGGAGAACTCTCCTCCTCTCTTCTTCATCTTCTTTTCTATTATTGGATAATAATGAATCCTTTTTTCCTTTGGATTTATCTTCCTTCTTAGGTGCATTTGATATCAGGGCATCCAGTCCAAACGGATCAGGCTCTTCTTCGTCTGCTAGACTTCCATTAGTAGTATTTTCCTGTGAATCTGCATTTACTGCCTCGGTTTCATCTTCAAGGGCCACAACTTCGTCCATATCATCATCTTTAGTTGCCATGGGAAGTGCAGAGATAGCTTCTTTTATTCTCCCAGTTGCTTTTGAAAACTGAAAATTTATTCCATTTAGAGAAAATAATATAGAATCGTAGCCTAATGCCACATAAGCATCAAGTTGCAGTAACTAGAAATGATTGATATTGCTACCTCGTTTACTCTAATCAGGGAATACGAGACCACAGAAACTCAGTAATTATAAAGAACACATTTCAATAGCCTAGTAGCAAAGAAGCACAGTAGAACATGTGTAGACGACAAAACTTCTTCAAATTAAAAAATATACCAGAATTCTGACAGTGCAATTAAGAAGACTGTGGCATTCAGATCTATGTACCATCCTCATTCATTTGTGCAAAATCGGGCCCGCCAAGAGACCTCTAGCAAATTGTGTGGCCTAGGTAAGGCTAGGAGTGTAATTTCAGAACACTAAATGTTTGATCTCAATCTACAGGCTAAAGATGAACTTAGGAGGCGCTTGGTTCAAAATTCCTCAACACTAAAGGTAATTGTGATCGTTAATGAGAGTAAAACACTTTGATCATACTTCATGTGGGGTTATGCGACCTAAAATAAGTTAATCATTACCATTTTAATTAACTGCATCCCCTCCTATAATCATTTTTCCTGGATTATTCCACTAATCCTCAACCAATAATCATTTTTTGACACTTATAATCCAAATTTTGAGTAAAACACTAACTATGTGATCACCATTGGAACAACCCTTCCTTCAACAAATCTCTTTCATAATGGGAGCACAGATGGAAAAGAGATTCTCAATACCATTTCCATTGAAGAACTTGAACCAAGAGCCCCCTTAGTCTTTCACTTTGTAATACTGGAATTTAGGCTCATCTCGTTGAGCTTGGTACAATGAAGAAACACTGCTTATATCTCAATGAACATATAGACCATATTTTAATGAGACAGTGTAATTTTAAACTGTACAAGCAGCCTGTAGTTATGAAGTAAGCTTTCACACATCTGTTGTTGACTACAACATTATCTTGTTGCTCATTGTGAAATACCACCATATAGATTTTTGAGAGTTATACGGGTTCCCCTCTTACAAGTCGACGTTAGATGGTACAGATTGATTC
>JAPKLY010005842.1:0-12089 GCA_026898435.1 Prunella vulgaris | reverse complement strand
CCAATCTCCTGAGTCACTTAAGCTGAAGATTTCAAGCTGACATTAAGGTGGTTATTTTGACAGCTGGCGGAGCAATCCTATTGGATGCCGGAACTGTTACTTCTGGCAGTTGTAACCATAGAAGCTCATTGATTGGTTATGGATTTAGAAGGCAGTTAGGATCTGGGCATCTATATATACCTATTCATACCTGGAGAAAATATATTACTCATTACTTAGAGAGTTAACATTCTAAATCCTTGAGAGAGAAAACTTGTATTCTGTAAATCATTATTCATTTTATTAGTGAAGTGAGCCAACCCCATCCGTGGACGTAGATCAATTTGATCGAACCACGTAAATCTTCTATTCTTTTTTATTTCTTAATTTCTTCATTTTTGTTCATCAGATTTCTTCCAATGTTCTGAATACTTGAAGTATTATCGAAGAAGATTATTCCGATCATATTCACAACAATTGGCACCGTCTGTGGCAAAGGACGGATCGACTGGATTCATCATCATCAACCATGGCATCTACAAAATTGGATTTTGAGAAATTCACCGGAGCAAACGACTATGGCTTGTGGAAGATCAAGATGAAGGCTCTCTTAACTCATCATGGGCTAGTCAATGCTCTGAAGCCTGATGATCAATGGCCCCCTTCTTCGTCAGAAAACCCAGGCAAGAAACAAGAAATATTGTAAAAGGCACATAGCACAATCATCTTGTGCTTTGGGGATAAGCCTCTGAGGGAGGTGTGCAAGGAGAAGATTGCCATTGAGGTTTGGAGTAAATCGGAGAAGGTGTATCTGACTAAGTCTGTCACCAACAAGTTGTTCATGAAGCAAAAACCGATTTCCTTCACGATGAATGAAGAGAAGGAGTTGATTGAACAACTTGAGAAATTTAACAAGGCTGCTGATGATCTTGAGAACCTGGGAGTGGAAATTGATGATGGTGATAAGGCTTTGATGCTCCTGAATTCTTTGCCTAAATCCTTTGAGAATTTCAAGGATACTTTACTATTTGGGAGGCAGGATCAATTGTCCTTTGATGATATTCCGGGTGCACTGAAAACAAAGTCTATTCAGCTACAAGCTGATAAGAAAAATTCAGTTTTAACTGAAGGCTTGAACGTCAGGTTCAAGAAAGGCAAGAAAGTTTTTCAGAACAAGAAGAAGAAGAACACAAAGGGGTCAAAATCTGGTGATTTTGTTGAGAGAAGGAAATGTTTTACTTGCCACAAAACTGGTCATCTCAAGAAGAATTGTCCTGACAGAAATAGGAATCAGGGAGAAGAACAAAAGGCCGATATAACTGTTGCTGCTGAAGAAGGGTATGATAGTGCTGAGGTGTTGACAGTTACTAACCTGAAGCTGAATGATGAATGGGTACTTGACTCAGGATGTTCATTCCACATGTGCCCGGATGTTCAGGGAGTTAAGGAGGTTAGATGGAGGCTCAGTTGTGTTGGGCAACAATCAGACATGCAAGGTGAATGGGAGTGGTTATGTCAGGTTGAAGCTGCATGATTGAGTGGATCGAATACTCTCAAATGTGAGGCTGGTGCCAGAACTAAAGAGAAATCTGATTTCCCTGGGTTCACTGAATCAACTGGGTTATGAATTCAACACCGAGGATGGTTACATCTTGATAACCAAAGACAAGAAGGTATACATGAAAGGCAAGAAAGTCAATGAGTTGTATATCCTGATTGGAAGCACTTCTACTGGGTCAACAAACAATGTTATGGACAGCACTGAGGCTATGATATGGCATAAAAGATTAGGCCATATTGGAGAAAGGGGACTCCAAGAACTGACAAAGCAGAAGGCATTTGAAGATGGAAAGATACTGAAAATGGAATTCTGTGATCATTGTGTCCTGGGGAAATCCAAGAAAATTCCATTTGCAAAGGGTAAGAAAACTACTGATGCACCTCTGGATTATGTTCATTCTGATATCTGGGGACCAGCTAAGGTGGAGACTCATGGAGGTGCAAGATACTTCATGACAGTCGTTGATGACTTCAGCAGGAAAGTATGGGTGTTCATACTGAAGCAGAAGAGTGAGGCCTTAGCAAAATTCAGAGATTGGGTCAGTGAACAAGAAAAGAAGAGAGGAAGATCCATTAAACATCTCAGGACATATAATGGATTGGAGTATGTATCAGAGGAGTTCAATAGTTTCTGCAAAGAAAATGGAATAACTAGACACAGGACAGTTCCTGCAAATCCTCAGCAGAATGGCCTTGCTGAGAGAATGAACAAGACAATCCGGGAAAAGGTCCGGAGCATGTTATCAGATGCAAAGCTACCAAAGATATTTTGGGGTGAGGCAGTCAGTACAGCTTGTTATCTCATTAACAAGTCACCATCCTCAGTAATTGAGTTCAGGACACCTGATGAGGTGTGGTGCAGAAGGATCTCAGATTACAACAACCTGAAGGTATTTGATTGCTCAGCTTTTGCCCACATCAGGCAGGACAAGCTGGAACCTAGAGCACTGAGATGTATTTTTATTGGTTATCCTAAGGGAGTAAAAGGATACAAATTATGGTGTCTGGAACCTGGTCATAAAAGGTGTATCGTCAGTAGAGATGTGACTTTCAATGAGAAAGTCATGGGATACAATCAGCCCATAAGCACTCAGGACTCAGATGGAATTCTTTCAGAAGAAGGCATTCAGGTTGTGGTGGAGACTCCTGACAAAAACTCAGGACAAGCAGGCACTGAGTCAGATGAAAACTCAAGAAGACATTAGAAGGAATCTGAGGAAAGTGATACTGACCATTCAATTTCAGATACTGAAGGCCAAGATCTCAGGAATTATTGTCTAGTAAGAGACAAACACAGGAGAAGCATACACCCTCCGACTAGATTCGGTCAGGCTGACATGGTATCCTATGCCCTGATAACTGCTGAAGAAATTGAGCATCAGGAACCACAGAGTTATGCTGAAGCGGTGTCAAGCAAAGACAAAGAGAGATGGATATTGGCAATGACTGAGGAACTTCAGTCATTAGAAAAGAACAACACTTGGACCCTAGTGAACAAAGTTCAGGGGCAGATGGTAGTCAGTTCCAAGTGGATCTTTAAGAAGAAATCTGAAATGGGGTCAGGAGGAAAAGAGAAGCTGAGATACAAGGCAAGACTGGTGGCCAGAGGATTCCCTCAGAGAGAGTGGATAGATTTAAATGAGGTATTTTCACCTGTTGTGAAACATTGCTCAATACGAATTTTATTGTCAAAGGTTTTTCAGGAGGATCTGGAGCTTCAGCAGTTAGATGTCAAGACAGCCTTTTTACATGGAGATCTGGAAGAAACAATACACATGCAACAACCTGAAGGTTTTATTTTTCCAGAAAATCAGGATAAGGCGTGTCTACTGAAGAAATCATTGTATGGACTGAAACAAAGTCCAAGGCAATAGTACAAGAAATTTGATAGTTTCATGATCTCCATAGGCTTTACTAGGTACAGGTATGATAGTTGTGTCTATCTTGAGATACAAGGAAAGGAAGTACTTACATACCTACTGCTCTATGTGGATGACATGTTAGTTGCAAGCAAGAGTCCTGAAAGAATTCAGAAATTAAAAGCAAAACTCAGTAGCACATTTGACATGAAGGATTTGGGCAATACGAAGAGGATACTGGGCAATGATATTATCAGAGATAAGGACAAAGGGATTTTGTTCTTAACTCAGAAGTATTACATCCTGAAGATACTCAGGAGGTTTAACATGCATGAATCTAGAATTGTATCTAATCCCCTTGGTCAACAATTCAAATTGACATCAGATCAGTGTCCGAAGTCAGAAGAAGAGAAGGCACAAATGAGTAAAATTCCTTACTCAAATGGAATTGGTAGCATAATGTATGCTATGGTGTGCAGCAGGCCAGATTTAGCATATTCAGTCAGTGTGGTCAGTAGATTTATGGCAAATTCGGGAAAGACACACTGGGAAGCCATTAAGTGGGTTATGAGATACTTAAAAGGTACTGAAAATCTGGGGTTACTCTTTGAGAAGACTAAGGATGTATCACAACCTCTTTAGGGATATGCGGACTCAGATTATGCTGGAAGCATTGATACGAGGAAATCCTTAACAGGATATGTGTTCACATTATATGGTACAACAATAAGTTGGAGAGCAATACTCCAGTCAGTAGTGGCACTCTCAACTACTGAGGCTGAATATATTGCAATGACTGAAGCAATTAAGGAAGCAATGTGGCTCAAGGGTATGATTAAAGAATTTGGAATAAGGTGAAAGGAAGTTGCAGTTCAGTGTGACAATCAGAGCACAATTCATTTGGTTAAGCATCAGGTCTTTCATGAAAGATCCAAACATATTGATGTGAGGCTTCAATTTGTGAGAGATGTGGTGGAAAAGAAAGTGATTTCAGTGCAGAAGGTTTCTACTGAGAATAATGCAGCAGATATGCTTACTAATGTCTTACCTATTTCCAAGTTCAGATACTGCTTGGAGCTGATCAAGCTGCGGTCATGGGATGTACCATGAGTTAGGTCCTGAGGTGGAGTGTGGAATGGGGGAAACTCACTCACTTTGAGGTGGAGAATTGTAAAGTGTAAAAGCTAAACTGAGTTTGAATACTGAGTATTAAATCTTGATCCTGAGATAAGGCTCTGAGCCTGAGAGAAAATAAGTCTGAGTAAGGGCGAAGGCGATACTGAGTCTGAGTGCTCTGATCCTGACACTCATCCTGAGTGTTCAAATCAGTGAAGTCACTTGTTCTAAAGACTCAATAACCTGAAGGCATAATCCTGAGATTATCATCCTGAGCCAAATCAGTCATCCTGAGCCAGGAATCCTGACAGGCATATCCTGAGTTGAAAATGACCAATCTCCTGAGTCATTTAAGTTGAAGATTTCAAGCTGACATTAAGGTGATTATTTTGACCGCTGGCGGAGCAATCCTATTGGATGCCGGAACTGTTACTTCTGGCAGTTGTAACCATAGAAGCTCATTGATTGGTTATGGATTTAGAAGGCAGTTAGGATCTGGGCATCTATATATACCTATTCATACCTGGAGAAAATATATTACTCATTACTTAGAGAGTTAACATTCTAAATCCTTGAGAGAGAAAACTTGTATTCTGTAAATCATTATTCATTTTATTAGTGAAGTGAGCCAACCCCATCCGTGGACGTAGATCAATTTGATCGAACCACGTAAATCTTCTGTTCTTTTTTATTTCTTAATTTCTGCATTTGTGTTAATCGGATTTCTTCCAATTGTTCTGATTACTTGAAGTATTATCGAAGTCGATTATTTCTGTCATATTCACAACAATTTTTTTTAATCAAATAATGCTTACCTTATTTATGCATTCTTATTTTTATATTCCGTCGACTTTGTGCTAATCACCATAATTTATGGGATAAATTTAAGAGAGAGAAAAAATAAAAAGTATAATTTTTTTTTTTGAAATTACAAAGAGGAGCAAGTGTGCAAAAATTATAAAAATTACACACCATTAAGTGTGCAAATATTCTAAAAATTATACACTTACTTCTCTTTCTATGTGTAATAAACCTAAGAAAATGTTCTTTTACAGAGAAGTATGTTATTATTTTAATTATTTATTTATTTCCTGACGACAAGTTGAGGAATCAATCAATTTATTTTAATTATAACTCTACATAAGAAGCTAGCTGCGTAAATTTGATGTTCCCAATTCCATTCGTACATCTGGCTGTCATCAATAAATGTTAAGAGGATCCGCAACAACCGTTTTAAAGGCCCATTTAATTAATACTTCAGTGAATCAAGGAAAAATAATTATGTGAGTGTAAAATTAAATAATAAAATAAGAAAAAGTGTAATTTATTGATTTTTGTGAATGAAAAATATTTTCTTTTTAGGTGTGTGAAATAAGAGTTGGGACGTCTAAATAAAAAAAGATGTGAAAGTAATTTTGGGACGGAAATAGTATATAATTGGTGGATGCAATATTTCATTCATGACCACTGTGAGAGTTTATTGGACATGAGAGAAGGAGGATAAGTAATGGGTTTTGAACTGCTCTCTAAAGTCTTAGTGCGATTTTGATTATTTTTTTCAATTTTTAATTAATTTAATATATATAAATATTATAGTATTATAATATTAATTATTTTTAATTTATTAATTATATATATTCATTAAATTTAATAAAACAGTCAAAAAATTACGTGTATACATGCATGCACTCATGTTAATAAATTTGAATTTTTTTTTAAAAAAAGTGATTATTTTATAATTTTAGTGAAAATAGTTTAATTAAAACTACCAAGAAATGTGTATTATAAGTACCCGTCTTAGTAATTAAGATTACTAAGATGATTATTTTATACAAGGTGTAAAAGTTACGTGAGTAAAGAATATCCTACAGCTATTGAACACCATTGACGTAATCAAGTACAAGATTAACAATATAAAACAACATCAAGTCCTTAATAACTCAAATTAGTGAAGCAACATTTGCACTCTCTAAGGAGTACTTAAGAATGAATTCATTATTAAGTCTGAAGCTTTAATGAAGATTATTTGAAGGCTAAAACATATTTTAATAAAAGAGAAATAGTACAACCAGACTATTCTATGAAGAAGCAGGATCACTTTAAACATGTGGAGGCTTATAGAGAAAGATGAATCTTATCCAAAATTCAAAATTTTGAATTTCTAACGGATAAGATACACCTCTTCATTTTGATCCTATAATTATTTATTTTGTCAATTTAGTCTCAAATGGCCTAAAATTGCAATAAACGATACCGTATTGTTCATGTACCGATTATGTTTCATTTTGATCCCATAATTATTTATTTATTTTCAATTTAGTCCAATATTATGAATAACTTATTTACTTTTCTACCATTTTACACATGTGTCACGCGTTGACTTAGAAAATACTCTCAATAAAATAAATTTAATTTTCAAATAATAATTTTACAATTAAAAAAAAATTAAAACATAAAATCTATAACCTGAAACTAAAAAAAAAAAAATGACACACTCATATTTGCAAAGTGTGGACATCCGTATCATCTTTCCATGATTCTCCACCTTCATGTGCCGATTTTTGTTTGAGCTCCACTTTCATTCTAGAGCTTAATTATTTCTCGAGTCTTTTTTCTCCGCAACAATAATATGCAAATCTTTGATCTTTGTATCTCTATTTTTTCCAAATAATTGTCGCGTTTTCACGGTGATGGAGACAACAATTGTATTTATTGGGAAATAGTCCCAAATGGCCCGAAAATACTAGCAAATGACTGACATGTGAACAAAATGACATCATTTAATGTAATTTTTTGCCATTTGGAACTTATTTGGGTAAATTTAAAATTAAAATATACTCCCTTCATCCACTAGATTTGTGCACCAATAGTTGGGCATGAGTTTTAAAAATATATATATAAAGTTAAGGTAGTATGAGTTTATTGTGGGGTCCATGTATGAATAAAATAATTGGTTGTGTAAGTGATAATTAAGGTGATGGTTTCTGTAAAAGGAAAATGCATCATTTTATTGACCGGAGAAAAAGAAATAGTGCAAAAATTTAGTGTACAATAGGAGTATACTGGAGAAGATGGCTTTGCCACCAAAGTTGATAGATAGTTGACTGATTAGTGTGCTATCGCTATTTTTATAGATAAATTCGGAATGTTTGGTGCAAAAACATGCAATTTATGTGTGGATTCAATTGAAGAAATGAGAAAACTATTCGGATCATTTAATTAATTTAATAAAAAAACAAGCAAGGCCTGTTTAATAGCGGATTTGATAAATGGAGGAAGACAATTAGGAGATCCTTATGGAAGCGGATTCAATTTATAAAGAGTTGTGGGTCCCATTTTGACAAAAAAAAAAAAATGAAAGCATTGGATACGTGCTGTTGTACCATGATAGAATTTGGCCGTGCAAACGTTTTTCCTTTTAATTAACTTTTTTCTTAGTGGGAGAGCAAAGGATATCAACAAGGAGAAGTTTGGGGGACACGAGGCAGTACATGAAATAATATATAAGTTCTTATTCTTAATTAGTGTTTTTAAACATTATATATTTATCTGGAAATTAAAAAAATTATTAAAATTAAATTAGTAAGGAATATTAACTGAGACAAAAAGAAAATATAAATTCCCAATTATTATTGTTCAAACGATAGAACAAACGAGCAAGCCACAAACATGAAGAAAAACAACAGATCAAAGAACACGAGGAATCAAGTTACAACAAAAGACAACAAAATAAAAATACGAATGGAAATGGGAGTTGAGAAGAAGCGGCATCACCAAGGAGGGGGCCGGAGGTGGGGATTGATGTTGTAAGTTCTTCCATCCACCACTTAATATATATCCTCCCTAAGTGACCGATATAATACTTCTTACGATCGTTTCCATCTGCATATATAATTAATTACATGTTAGAAGTTGCAACTACAGAATTATTAACCAAAGTAAAGACTAAGAAATGAAAAAAGGTTGATGAGAATGGAAGGAAATTAGAAGATATAGTTACTTTAGCAGGGGATATAATGGATGTCCAGCGGGCACCATTGTTAATGCGAGATGGAGTAAGAAAGAAATAAGAATGAATTGAGTGATATGTAGCGTGAAGGTTGCAGGTTGAAGAAGTTGCTTATTGCTTATATATATATAGGAGATCAGGATGACCACTTTTTAAAAAATAAAAAGAAAAAAGCACTTTGAAGACGAGCAGAATTATCCGAAATTGTTACTGTAGTAAAGAATATACTTTAATTCCAAATATTGGATAGTTTTATAGTTAGAATTTAGTTAGATTTTACCAATATTTGATTTATATTTTATTCAAAATTTATTTTTCAAAAATATTTATTTATTTTTGTAGGAATAATCTGCCTACTTTTAAAGTGATAATAATTAAATAAAAAAAATACATATTTGTTCTTGTTAAAATTATTATTTTTTCTAATAGTAACACATGTTTGCATATTTAATAACATAAATTGGGAGCAAATATATATTAATGTCTGAGTAAATGTGTGTTATTATAAAAGCAAATGTATATTATTTTATGTATGATATTAATTCGTGCTTAAAAGTTATATCCTTATAGTTTGTTTTGTTTGATTAATAAATAATCTATCTTGCCAAAATATGCATGTTTTGACGGGATAGATTGTTTTATCTAATAAACAAAACACACCCTTATAGTACATGCAAGATATTAAAAAATGTACATGTTACTACATAAAAAATATTGTAAAAACTTGTGTGAGATATAGATAGATTCATAATATGAGACCATTAAAATAAAATAAAAAAACGTTAGAATTATAATAAAATGTGACAATGTTTTTTAACAAAAGATAAGTCACTTTAAATAAAAATATTATTACTTTTTAAAAAAAATTAATTATTTTTTAAAGTAAAAACATTTTAACTAATAAGTAAGAAAATTTAAATAAAAAATGGATAAATAGCACGTTTGGTCCAATAAAATTTTTAATTAACAGATATAGTCTCACGTTTTTTTTTCTTTTTGTCATTTTTTAGCATATTTAATCTCATTCTTAAAGAAAATTGCACATATGGTCCAATGAGAATTTATATTAAACAGATTTGGTCCAACAATAATCCACTAGTTTTAACGAAAAACTCTTTTGGAACCGTTTATGTTAAAAAAACACTAAATTCATGAGCACAAATTCTCTTTGGCCATTTGTACAATTTATCCAATTAAAAATAAGATCAAATAGTATTAATATAGAATAAGTCTTCTGTGCACCAGTAACTCAAGTTCATTTTAATAAATATAAAATTCTCACTTAAAAAATATTCAAAACATGAAAATAAAAACTAAAAGAGGTGATGTGAAAATTTAGAAATTAATGGTAGATGAAAAAAAGGAAAAGGTGCCCACGAAGAGATACAAACAATAATGCACATGCTCGTCGTGGTCCAGGTGGAAATTTAAAGCTGTTATTAGGACCACTTTTTTATAAAGAAAAAAGGACGTGGAAGACGCCAACAGTAGAAAACGAAAACTTATATAAAATTTCTAGAAATTTTCTAAAATAGATTAATAAGAAAAATAACTCCACGCGTGCCTTAAATACTAACCAACTCCATCAGCCGGCACAGGAACTTCCTCCACTCACGTTCAGGTAATTAGAGAACTTCCCCACTCACGTTCAGGTAATTAGTTACTCTATGTTAGTATTTTTATTTTTAAAGCCCATGTATTATTAATTTTTAATTGTTGTAAATTTAAAAAAAATAATTAAATAATATTGTATAATAAATTTAAGATTTTATTTTTAAATTGTGTTAGTATAGTAACACAAATTTGCCCATATAGTAACACACATTTGCACATATAGTAATACAAACTTAAGAGCAAATACGTGTTACTATTAAAGTAAATGTGTGTTATCTTATAAAATGTTGTTATTTTACGTATATTTATTTATTTTTATAGAATAAATAATTTTTCACATAATGCAAGAGCAAAATGTGTGTTACTATAAGAACAAATATTGATTACTTACAAATATTTATATATTTTTATAGAAATAATTATTTTTTCATATAATAACATATCTATTACATGAAACAATATACTTAGATTTAAAGGGATAATGAATAAATTAAGAAAAACATATTTATTCTCCTAAAAATATATTTTGCCCATATAGTAACACACATTTGCCCATATACTAACACAAATTGGGATTTGGGAGACAAATGTGTGTTACTATTAGAACAAATGTGTGTTACTATCTTATAAAATGTTGTTATTTTACATATATTCATTTGTTTTTATAAAATAAATAATTTTTCACATAATGCAAGAGCAAAATGCGTGTTACTATATATAAGAACAAATATTGATTATTCACAAATATTTATTTATTTTTATTGAAATAATTATTTTTTCATATAATAACATGTGTATTACACGAACTAATATACCTAGATTTAAAGGGATGATGAATAAATTAAGAAACACAAAATTATTCTCATAAAAATATATTTTGTCTTTACAGTAACACACATTTACCCATATAGTAACACAAGTTGGAAGATAAGTGTGTGTTACTAGTAGAACAAATGTATGTTACTGTAAGATTAAATGTATGTTTTTTTTTTTTGAACAGAAGATTAAATGTATTTTATTATATGTATAAATGTATTTTTAATATAACATTAAATGAATAATTCTTAATCAATATATTAATTTTATAAAATAAAATAAACTTAAAAAAATTTCCAATGCTCTGCGTGGAAATTATATTATATTAGTGTTGGGAATTTAGTGAATAACGTGGGGTTTGGGTTTAGGTTTGGGTTTGGGTTAGTACAGATTTGGACCCAGAGAGTCATTACATATTGGCGTGAGGATACGGTAAATGTGGGAGCGCGTGTCCGTTATTTTTTATTTTATTTATATTTAATAATTTTAAAGGTAGAAATTTCTACGAAAGCATTGTTCACAGTAGAATTACCAATTGTTATTTTAATAAGAATGTACTCCCTCCGTCCCTAACAATTTTGCACACTTTTTATTTTGGGTTGTCCCAGACTCCCAAATCAATTTGCACACTACGTAATAGGAAAATATCGATTTGCGTGCACACTCGCAAAACTTTCCACACATTAATCCTATACCACTACTTTATTTAAAAATACATTTTTCGTAAACAGTGTGCCATTCCAGGGGTGCAAATACCCCTGGGACGGAGGGAGTACTTTAATTACCAATATTTGATATATATTTAATTAGCCAGAATTTACTACCGTTTGATATACATATATTTTTGTAAAGTGTAAAAGCTAAGCTGAGTTTGAATACTGAGTATTAAATCCTGATCCTGAGACAAGGCCCTGAGCCTGAGAGAAAATGAGTCTGAGTAAGGGCGAAGGCGATACTGAGTCTGAGTGCTCTGATCCTGACACTCATCCTGAGTGTTCAGATCAGTGAAGGCACTTGTCCAGAAGACTCAGTAACCTGAAGGCATAATCCTGAGCCAAATCAGTCATCCTGAGCCAGGCATCCTGACATGCATATCCTGAGCTGAAAATGACCAATCTCCTGAGTCACTTAAGCTG